>JAASLG010000763.1:0-12390 GCA_013365235.1 Cercospora sesami
AGTCGTCTCACCGTCCTGCAGCTTCTGGGCTCGAGGCGCTGGTCGACGAGAATGCCAGAGCTGGCCGCAAGCTGGGTGCCCAGCTAACCAATGGCATCGCCAGACAGGCCGCACACCGCGTTGACGAGTCACATGCCGGAGCAGCGAACGATACATCAGACGCAGACATTCATGAGGACGGCAAGCATGACGATGTGATCTCCATATCGAGTGGGGAGGAGTCGAGCGATCTCGAGGAAGACGCAGACGGCGAGCTTGCGAGGGAGAGGCATTCGCGAGAAATTGCCAATGGTGATGCAGCAGCCGGCGGCGAGGAGGATTCCCACGAAGACCAAGACATGGCTGATGCTGTGCCTGCGGATGAGCCCACATTTGGAGACATGCTTCAGACACGCCACCCTGCGGCCATTGACGTGCAGAAAGCTCTGCGCAACGAGAACGCATCCTCCAACAGTCTGGTGCCCACAGAGGGTCGACAGCTTGTCCAGCCACCTACCGCCGGGTCACTTGGTACGGTGCTGACGCAAGCGCTCAAGACGAACGACAAGGATCTACTCGAAAGCTGTTTTGCCATGACAGAGGTAAACGCGATCCGCGCCACCATTCAGCGTCAGCAGTCACCTCAGATCGCTACACTTCTACAACGAATAGCAGAACGGATACACCAGAGGCCAGGGCGAGCGGGGAGGTTGATGATATGGATTCAATGGTCACTGGTCACGCATGGCGGCTATCTTGCAAATCAGCCCGAGCTGATGAAGAAGTTGAAGGCCTTGGCTCGGGTCACCAGAGAGCGTGCCAATGGACTGCAGCCCCTTCTCCACCTCAAAGGAAAGCTTGACCTTTTGAGTGCACAGCTGGAGGCCAGAAGGAACATGCAAGCGCAGTCTCGTGCGGCTCATGCACATGACGGGGCAAACGAGCAGGATGTGTTGTACATCGAAGGACAAGACACGGCTTGGTCTAGCGATGACGAGGATACTGGGCCAAGTGCGTCACGACAAGCGCATCGGAAGAAGACGTCATTTCTAGATGACAACGAAAGAACTATGGGCTCAGATGGCGATGAGGATCTGCCTAATGGATTCATAAATGGTGTCGAGGACGATTCATCAGCTGACGAAGACGACGAGCGCTATGGTGGACTTGTTGACATTGAGGCAGAGGAAGGGGATAGCGATGACCAGTCGGACGACGAGGCAGCACAGAGCGATGCTTCCTCGGAGGAGCTTGAGGAAAGCTCTGGGGAGGGTGATAGTGAAGAGGAAGATGTCAAGCAGGCAAAGCCACAAACTCTGCACCGCAAGAAATGAGGAAAAGTAGGGCAATGTACGGCGTGCCAACGACACGAAGAATCTGTACATTGAATTGGGTAGATGGTGGTGTACATGGTTGGCATAGGGTGATCGGCTCTCGCATCGTGCATATTCACCAAAGCGGTCGTCCTTCACTATTCACTAATGAACAATGTACACTATCGGGAGCAAGAGCACAAAGCCCCCACTGGAACGCTTTGTCTTCGTCGAATTGCTCACAAAGAGTTGCCCCTCTCACACCAAACAATGGGTATCTCAGACTAAGAAGTGCCATGGGCAAGCTTGCGCATATCAATATCAGATTTTCCCTCTGCACGTTCGCGGGGCTTCGGAAATGCAGAACATGGCTCGACCCACCTTCAGACAAGAAGCAGAGCCTCGAAGCACCAAGTGGTGGCTCGATCAGGATACTCCCGCATCAGAGCAAGTAACAACAGCACACCCTCCCCAGAAGCCTGTACGAATCGCTTCAACAGCGTATCTCATGGGCTTCGAAGAAGTTGGGCTAGGTTCGCCGAAGGAGCAGGTCTCCAGAACTAACGGCGCAACAGATCACCAAGCCAAGACTGACAAGCAGCAGGAGGAAGATGAAGAAGAAGACCTCATCATCACAGAAGAGCTAACCAGAGTCAACTCATTCGATTTCGTGATCAATGAAGCCCGCAACCGCGAAGCGAACGCTGCAATGCATGAGCTCATTCAGAGCAGCGTCAAGTACGAGAGAACAGAATTGACAGCGGTACAGCCTCGCGTCTATGGCGATCGGACATCTGTGAAGCGGTACGCCACGCGAGACGGAGCTCCGCGCTATGTTGAGGACATTGAACTGCAGGATCTTGATCTTGAGGCTGGTGTCTATGCACCGAGAAAGCGAAAGCAGGTGGTGAAGTCGAAGTCGGAAGCGACGACGTCTGCCATCTGCGAGCTGATGTGAGGCCAGCACGGTGTTATGAGGGAAGTGAAGCGATATGTTTAATCGAGTGGTATTTCATAAGTAGATTGAACGATATGAAAGTCATGAAGCTGCTGCATTATCTTGTGACATTTCTTGTTAGCAGTGATAGCGCACACATCTTACATCGTGAATTGTCATGTGCCAAAAGTTCATTATTGTTGAACATTATAAAACAAATTGTTGGACATGTCGTGTCAGAAATTCACCCTTGTCGCGGAGAGGGGCGGCCAAGGCCATGTCTTCCCTCGCCCCCGCTGCGTCCCACTTCCGATCGATCTCAAAACGCAGATGCAAAGCATAACATGTCCTCCCGTCGTGCATGACGTACGCCATTCACCTGAAGAGCGATCGTCAAACAATACGACCAGCAGGCACAAGCGACAATAGTCTGCATAACTGTCAGGGTAGGTCGCGTGGACTCTGATATTTTGCTGTTTGACTGCAGCGGCGCCGGCGGCGGTCAAAACGATAGCAAACACACGAGCGGAGGCGAGACCGGCTGGCCTATCCCAGGATCACCAGAAACCATATTCACACACAGTGCGCGCGCGCGGGCCACGTCGCTCCCGCCTTCTTACTTGTTTCTCCGCCGTCTCAGTTCTTCCCACAACGGCGCACGAGGCGGAGGCGGCGGCGGTGTTGTACAGTACTGCTGCTGGGGCGAAGATTGCAGGCAAGGTCATTACTGAGCACGCGAGGTGGACGGCCGAAACATGACGCTTCACCTGAACCTGCCGGGTTCGCACCACCGGAACGCTGAGCAGCAAGCCGAACTGCGCGAAGCCCGCCGCATACTGCGAGACAAGATCAAAGACGACTGGGCATATCCACCGCTGCCGGCATGGAAGTCGAGTGGCCGGGGCGAGACGGAGACGGCAACAGCCACACAAGAAGTCGAAGATCGGATCGCGGGCTTCAGGTTCCACACGCCCGCGACGCTCGAACGCACAAATGGCGTCGTGGGCGAGGCATTGGGTCTTGACTTCGATCCAAGCGAATGGAGAGAACGCGATGTCTCTGATGCCTCCGACGAAGAAGCTGAGGGCCAAACGCCGAATACATCGACACCACGCAAGGCGACCACGAGCAAAGAGAGTGTGTATAAATTCGACGGCCCGGACAGCGTGGGCACGCAGCTCAACGACCGTCGGCTGGCGCGGAAACGAAAGCGACATCAGGCATTACAAGAAGAAATGGAATGGAACGACGGCCTCGCGCATTGGACACGAAGAAGAGACGTATGGTGTTGTGCTCGTGGAGCGAGAGAAGTCCGCATGCTACAAGGTCACGCCGCGGCGAATCCCAATGAGCCCGAAGGAGAAGCCGTCGAAACGAGCTCATCAGCATCCGGCACAGATGCATCAAGTCCGCGAACTTCCACATCTTCCGTAGCGGAACCCGAGGCTTCCACTCCAGGATCCTCTCCCTCAGCGACTCCAGAGGCCGCGCTGCCTGCTCCCAGCGCATCATCAATACCTCTCGACGTGCTCGTGCCTATTGCACCGCCACTCCTACCTAATCATCCAGTGCGGAGGCGAATAAGAACAGATATGTACCCGGAGATCTACAACAAGATCATACTACAATCGCGAACGCCGTCGGTGCCTATCAGTCTGTTGACGTTGATTCATGCCTTGGTACAAGGTTGGAAGGACGATGGCGAGTGGCCACCCAAAGCTGGCCCGATCGAAAAGTCAATTGGACGAAAGAAAGGCACAGGGCACGAAGGCAGTCTCCGGCAAGGTGTGAAGGCGGTGGGGAGGGTTCTCCGGCTGACTGGTATGAGCGAGCATGGCTGATTGCAGCGCTGTATGTTGCGCGTTTGAGTTTATTGAGTAGCTACGCTGATCTATGTTGCTCATGAGCGGGTAATTCCCGCGTGCAAGTCACGATGATGGAATATAATAAGTCGTGCATACACGACAGATTCCGCTAGATGGGCTTTGTCTCTAGATCGACTTGCTCGTGACATACGAGATTTGAGTCTAAAGATTACTCTTAATGATCGGGATCTCCTCCCAACAATGCGATCATTCCGTTCGTTTCTCATGATACCCGAAGGGCTTATGAGCCTCCAGTTGATTTCAGAAGACAGACCGATCCAGCAGTACTGTCTTCACCACACATAATACCACGTCATGAAACCGATACTGGCTCAGTGATGAGACCTTCTGAACCCCTCCGGTACAGATCAAAGAGCTCAAGGTCGTCCTGTCCAAGATAGACCTGGATCGTGTGTGTTGTTCGTGTAGAGCCTTGTGTCATGGTTCTCTTCACAATTTTGTGACTGGCGGGCATCGCGGAGTCCCGTCTGGGCGGACGCACAAAGTCGTCGTGTCTGTCAAAGCTGTCGGGAAACGTCTCCGCCATTGGTGTTGGCGGATTGAGAGCGAGCGGGTTAGGAATTGATAAATCTTTCGGTGCCCGTGAGCGGACCCGTGCGCTCAGTTCTGAAGGCTTTGGAAAGTTCTCCAGTTGTGCCGAAAAGTCCTGCATAGCCAGCGGATCGGCCGTTTCCATAGGGGTAGCCAGAGAAATGGACGCTGCTTTGCTAGACAGCGGCGTTTGCGTGTGCGTCTCGTAAGTAGCGTTTGGTACACTGGCCAAGTGCGCAAGCTCACGAGGCATCGGCACTGCTGGAGTGGGTTTGCCATCCTTGTTCAGCAGCCCGAGAAACTTCGCTGCTTTCGAGCCAGGCACCCGCTCTGAATGCTTGAAAGAGCTATCGTCGGAGTCATCGTCGTCGTCGTCTTGTGAGATCGCCTCAGACTGCTCTTCATCCACGTCGAACTTCGACGAGTCCTTTTGCACGCCAATCTGTGGGCTGCTAGAGGCTTGCGGTCTGACAAAACGAGTGGGTGACAGGATCATGCCATCACTGGCTTGGTCGTGAGGCCGCACGGTGACTTGCTGTTCAACCGTGCGCGCCACTGGGCTTTCGACAGCTTCTGGAATAGTTTCCGGGGCAAGGAAATCTAACTGCAAAGCAGCGTCGAAACGCAAGGAAGGGGTGAACGATAGTCTGTACTCCATACTCGCTGTTTCACTACTTGCCGAGATAGTAGTTGGCAGGGTTGACTGAGTAGATGTGTGGGAGTCACGGTCTCTGGGCTCTGGCGACGAGCGGGAGCTGTACGCATATCGACTGTCAGTCTCAGCCGAGCGAGTGAGCGAGGATTTGCGAGATCCGGGAGACATTGATGCGATAATTGCAGCAATGTTGTCCGACGGCGATTTCCTAGCTTCCGTAGTTTGTGCAATGAGTGCAGCGATGGCGTCCTCTTTCCGACACTCCAGCGACTTTAGCTTCGCGAAGCATATGTCCATCGACGAACTGATGGCAGCGAGCGACAGTTGCTCATTCAGAAGTGCGCTCATCGCTTCTTGGTTCGTGGCTTGTTGCATCTTCTCTATGATCCCACTAGATAACTTTTGGCGCTCAGCTCGCAAACTGGCGTAGCGTGCGTGCAGGGCGTCGCATTGTTGGGTCATGTCTTTTAGTATTGTTACGGGATCGTTATCGTCTGAAGGAGCCAATCGTGATAGTGCGTCGGGCGTGAAGGAACGAGAGAGCGATCCGGAGTCTGAAGCTGCCGGTTGGCTCTGACTTCCCGAGAAGAGTCCTGGACTTTCCATGACTGACTTCCGCAGGGCAGCAACATTGGCTCTGGCAATTGCAAGCGCAGTGCTTGCTTCTGGCCGCATCAACGATGACCGCGACGCATTTTTGACATCTCCATGAGCTTCCTGCCGGTGTGATACAGTGTGGTGATCGGTGTGCCCACGGTAGTCCATTGAAGATATTCGTTCAGGAAATCGGCCGACATCTAGAGTGGGACTCGCAACTCGTTGTGTGCCAGCCGTTGTGTGACCAGGAGCTACGGCGGTGTCTCTAGAGGTGGCTGACACTGCTGAGCCATCTCCGCTCGAGAGTTGCTCCACGCTTCTGAACGATCTGAGTCCTGCTGGAAGACGACTCTGTCTGTTAGACTGCGTCACGTCAGACGGACGGTACATCGTTGGTTTCCCCACCAAATCCACGGGCATAGGCCCTGGAGCCGGAGGAGGCGACCTGCTTGGGGCTCCCGCGGTGCTTGGACGGACTGGACGATCTGAAGAATCGCATTCCGCGCGACGCGGTTGCGGAGCATGCGACGAAAGCCCTTCTTTGGAGAGGGTCCTGGGCCAGAGTTTCCGTGAATGGCGGCCGGTAGCGGCCTTGGATGCGTTCGTCAGTTCGTGCGCCGTCACACTAGGCCGTGAGTCTCCCAATGACTGTTGGTGCGACGCAGATGTCGTCGGTCGACCCGCGAGTCGCGCTGGATCAAGACCTGAGCCTGTGGTTCCAAGTAGCACCTCGGGCTGATCCGGCTCGTCGCGGGCTTGCGCAAGTGCTCTGACAGGTGGCGAAGGCGAGGCGTCGCCAGACTTCTTGCCCACGACCTTGATGCGGAGATTGGGCTTGGAGCGCTTTGGTTTGATGGTGCTGGCTGGTGTTTGCAAGTGAAAGCCTCCCAGCGCAGCAGCTTGAGAATGGGATGCTTCGCGAGCAGGATGAGCTATTGCTCGATCTTCATGACGTGCGTTGCCAATAATTGGCGCACGTTCAGAAGAGCGTGCAGTTAAGGATCCCCCTTGAGCACTAGCAGGACGAATGTGGACGTGGTCGTCCCTCAGGTCGTGTGCACGGACGGCAGCACTATCGAAAAGTCGGGGCGAAGGCTCGGCGGCAGCGCTGTCCAGCTCGACGACTGTTTGCAAAGGTCGGATTTCCGGCAAACTGACCTTCCGGCAGTCCCTCGTCGAGAGTGTCGGCGGAGGCGTGGGCGCGGGCTGGGTGCCTGTGGTGTTGGAGGAGCATGCCGAGTCTCTGGAGGCATTATCGAGAGATGATGATCGACGGCGTCGGTAGGAGAAAGCTTTGTGCAAGCCCGCCCTTTGCAGGTGGGCGGGATGGACGGGAGAGGCGGGCGGAGTCGGCTCGACTTGGGGGAACAATCGATAGGAGGCTGTTGAGGATGATTTTCGATAGCGTCCGAGGTCCTGTGAGCTGTGGCAGCTGGAAGGCGTCGGCGACGCTCCTCTCTCCATGCTGCGCGTGCCAGCGTTGGGGTCATCCGGGGACAGCCAGCATCGCGCGTCGGACAAATCGGCGGCCGGCGCTGGTCAGCAGACGAAGGCGGTGGCGGAGAGTGGCAGCGTGGCAGCGTTTCTGGGAGGAGCAGCGAAGCTGTGAGGGCCGTGGCAGGTCTTTAAGACGGGCTGCTGCAGGCGTCGTCGTAGTGCTGTGGCAAGCAGTGCGCGCCGTGCATTCGAGGGAGAGGTGCAGCAGCTCCACCAGCGTGCAGCGAACGCGAACTCACGGAGAAGAACTACAGCACAGTGAACTGGGGCGGCCGACGCTGTTATTGCTCGCTGCGTGCCTCAGAGTCGCCGCCTCCCCATGCTCAGCGGCCTGGTGCACGATCGGCCATGCCGGCGACGACGATGATGATGGCCGGCCCTCATTCAAGTCAGCAATAATAATCTGCGACGCGCCGCGCGAGCCCCATTGGGCGTCGCTTTGCGCAATACCGTGCGTGCGCGAGGCCCCATTGATCGCTAGCGGGCAGATTGGAGCGCATTTGCCTTTCGGCAGCAGGGGCCCGGCGACAGGGCCGTCGGCAGCACGCCGCTTGAGACGTGCCTGAGACTCGCGTGTGCGAGGCGTGTTGTTGGGTGCGAGCAGCATCGGTGCGGTGATGGCGAGCACCACAGCCACGGGACGTCAGGCGCGCCGGTGCTGCGCTGTCCACCCCGCTGCGCTGCACTGTACTGCACCGCTCGTGCATCGACGACGACAGCACTGCGCGGCCAACATGGCCGCAATCGTGCACCCTGCCCATACCGACGACCGACTCAGGCGCGCCGCTGGCCGCTCGTGTTCTTCCCTGGGGCTGGCCCTGCTTGCCATGT
Organism: Cercospora sesami; assembly: GCA_013365235.1. Classification (NCBI taxonomy): domain Eukaryota; kingdom Fungi; phylum Ascomycota; class Dothideomycetes; order Mycosphaerellales; family Mycosphaerellaceae; genus Cercospora; species Cercospora sesami. The sequence continues at coordinate 8,227 of JAASLG010000763.1, forward strand.
CCTGCGGCGAATGGCTTCATTTCGGGTCGACATGGCTCACTTGGTGCTCTCACTGCAGCTGTGCTCGTGCGTGGTTGCTGCCGCCGTGATCATTGATGTTCAGCAGCACACAGAATGTACACTTCTGTCAACCAGTACTTGCATGACCACAGCAGGCGTTCGGCTCACGAGCAGCGGGCCGCATTGCGCATTACGCAGGGCTTGGGAGCTTGAGAAAGAACCTCCTGTGCCTTGCAGCTTCACAAGTCATGTCCTGTTATACCCGATCTGGCAACGCGCGACTCCTTGCACTTCTGCTGTTGCACTTGCGATTGTACAGTACATACAAGCGAGTACACGCGACGAAACGCATCTTCTCCCAGCACAGTGCCGACGTGGCAAGGGCGAGCTGTACTGGCTGGCGATGTGTCCAACCACCCCCCGATCCGCCGTGGACATATCTCTGGAAATGTCGATGGCCCGCTCACGGCTGCCGCCGACCGATATAGATGCCTTTAGCCGCGATAACATTATTTCTTCACGATGTGATCTTAGCTTCCAGGAATATTGCTGAACTCTCATACAACCACGCATCTCGGCTGCGACTCATGCCGCCTTCTGAAACAAACGCGCAACTACCGACGCCCGCCAGATTCATGGATCTTCCCGTATGCTCTCGTGCCGCCCTGGCTGCGCCTATTGCTGGAACTCCGTCTCTCACACCTCGTTGACAACTTTCGAACACACCTCGCGTGCTTCTTGCCACCAATCTGCAACGCAGCTGAGCTCGCAAGCGCCTCCTCGACTCCTCCGCGACACTGATCACTGATCACCTCGTTTTATCCCTCCAAGCTCATGCCTAATACGACCAAGGTCTTATCCTGTAATGCTCCCCCTCCTCCGGCTTACCACTTTCCGGAGTTCCAAAATACCTCTCTTGAAACTCAGGATAAAGATAGAAGCTCAGATCAATATCTCGAACCTTCTGCTCCGCAACAAGTTGATTTGTGGACCAACCGTTCCCCAGCCAGGCCATCTGATTTACTTCGGCCCCGTTCTCTTCAGCGAGATACTCATACTCGTAGTCTTCCCATCTGGGAGACCTCAAAGCCTCAATACAGTGGATCGTACTTCCTGGCCAAAGACCAGTGACATGTTCTGATGGGACGCCTTGTCCGTTCTTGCGGTACCATGACTTGCAATCGTCTTTGAACACGGTGCCTTCGAAGTAGGCATCGCAGTAGCGGGTGAAGTCGCGCACGAGGCGAGGCTTGATGACCATGGACTTGAGGTTGTCCTTTTGCAGCTTCCGGATCGCTTTGCAGATGTAGTCCCCCGTGCTCTCGATCATCATCGTGAGAGATCCCTCGGCGATTCTGGACGGGTTAGCATGCGACTTGTGAAAAAGGTGCACACCACATTGCAAGACTTACGCGCCGTTTGGACCTAGCATGAAGAAGTGATTTGGCAGATTATCTGTCGCGAGGCTGAGGTAGTTGTATGCGCGATCATGCCTGGACTTGTCAGCTTCAAGGTATTTCTCAATTCTGCCGTTTTATCTTACCAATGCTCCTGCAATGATCGTCCGTTGAAACCAACAACAGGAAACGGAGGGGCAGCACTGGCATAGAAACCAGTGGCGCAAACCAGCACGTCAATCTCATGAAGCTTGCCATCCTCGGTCACGACTCCCTTGGGCTCCATGCGAGCGATGCCGTTGTTGATCAGTGCGACATTGTCTTCGACCAATGCCTCGAGGAATCCAGGTCCTGGCGTAAGACGTCTACATCCGGGTGCAAAGTTGGGTTTCAGGAGGTCGTAGTACTCGGGCTTTTTCGCAAGGCGTGCTCTACAATCGCAGAAAACACATCAGCAAGGATGAATCTTTCCCCCAGTCCGTTTCTGATTGCTTACTTCATCGTCTGATCGAACATTTCCTGCGCTGCTTTTTGCATCCCAGTGCCCTTTAACGTTGATGCATGGATGTTGTCTGACAAACAGTATCAGTCAGATAAAAATGCAGAAGCGATGAACGATCTCCAACTTACTCGCATCTGCTTCAATCTTCGTTCTGAACTCGAACCAGGCCTTGGGGTCAGCCTCGAATTGGGCAATTTGTTCCTTGGAAATGACCAAACCATCGCCCAGTTTATACTCTTCAGCGACGCGCTGTCCGAACGGAGGCGAGATCCAAGTTCTGCTGCGGATAAAACACGACAGCTGTGCACCTGATACTTTCTGCAGCTGTGGAACAATCTGGATAGCACTGCGCAAGTCAGCATCAACTTCGCAAGCAAAACTCATACTTCGACATCAACATGAAAAGAAAAAAGGTCTCACCTGCTCCCACTACCAATAATCCCAACACGTTTATGCCTGAAATCGTATTTCTCGTTAAACGCAGCCGAATGCATCACCTCACCCTGGAATTTCTCGAACTCGGGGATTTTAGGCCACTGCTTCGTATTCAACAGACCTCTTGCACTGATGAGAACATCACAGCTGTCTTCGAAGATTGCGCCATCGGGTTTGTTGACTTTGACGAACCATTTGCCTAGGTCTTGTGACCATCGACAACCTATCACTTCGTGTTGTAATCTGATGAATCGATCTGCGCCGTATTTTTTGGCCTGTATGGGGTTAGCGGAAGGGATATTGCATAATCAGAGTGATCGTGAATAATGTACCGTGTTTTCAATGTATTCTCGTATTTCCCACGATGGTGCATACAAGCTGGACCAGTCATGTCGCGGGTTGAAGGAGAATTGATATGAATGGCTCGGGATATCTGTTCATCATGTCAGAGAGCGTAAGTGTATTTCGATTCAATCAATACCTACCACAAGCAGCCCCGGGATATCGATTCTCGTACCAGGTGCCACCAATACCAGCATTCTTTTCGTAGATCACCAGTTCGCAGTTTCGTAGTCGCTCGGGAATGCGGATCCCGCAGTACACGCCTGAGTATCCAGCGCCGATAACAATGACCTTCATTCGTCGTTGGTTCTCAACAGGTACATCGTGCAGTTGCCATACTTTCCTCTCAGGCTTGGCGCCATCGACCTGCTGGTGCCCTGAGTCTTCGACGTGTTCGATCTTCCAGTTGCCGTTTACAGATTTCTCGATATGGATCTTAGCAGCTTCAAGGTTGTTTGGTGGAGGGTGAACCAGGCCTTCTGGCAGGTTGGGCACTGCTGACATGATCAATTGATTGTTTATGAGGAAGCTTGAAGAGAGTGTGAGTAGTGAAGAAGGCAATGCTCAAGGGCAGAGCGGTTGCTTTTGGTTATAGGCCAAGAAGTCGCGATAGCCCTCGCCAGCATGGACACGCCAGAGCAACGACTACTTGCCGCGATATCAATGCCGAACGCAGCGCGAACCTGACCTGTGGATCACAGAGAGGAGGCTTTTAGCCGTAGCGACGGAAGCGAACCTTCTCCACGTCCCCATAATGCCCTCGTCACCGTTCCTTCCAAGTGCCACCCAATCCAGGTGAACATCCATTATGCACGGTGATGCACGGCGATGCCGCTTCCCGATTCGACTGGCGATTCGCAAAGCCTTTGCCTCGCCATCGTTTTGTGGCGTGCTGCCGTGGTCGCGCACGTTCTCCACTCAGTATGGAGGCATAAGATACTGGACAGCATGCGATACGATGCTGAAGGTAGCCAACTTCATGCGCAAGGCATGCAATCAATTTAAGCTTCGACAACATTTTGTGCATTTATGATCACTTGTGACTATCCCCGCAGATCGGTGGGTGGGGTCCAGACTGGACGATGCATGAAGTGGGGCACAGCAGGACGGCAAGTGCCTGCAGGGAAGTCGAGGTCGGCTGGGATTTTCGTTGTCCTCTTGGATCTCCAAGCGCGGCAGTCGACAAACTGTGGTTCACCGTGTGCGATTCCTGCTCACGTATACGAATTAGCAGAACTGCAGTGCAAGAAGAGTGAGGCTAAAATAAATGCACATCGCGCATGCGACGACGACCTGGCGTATGCTACCGAAATCGTCATGAGTTTGTCTCGCCCAATGGCAAATTTCCAGAGCCCTCTGGAGCTGTCGCATTCGCTGAATCCGCTGATTCAGCCTTGGGTTGTCCCAAAGAGGCCTGCACCGTGGTCACCGCAGTAGGGGCGCTTCGATTTACCGCCGCGGCATTGAGTCTCTGGTCCAGAGCCTTGA
>JAASLG010000764.1:0-10661 GCA_013365235.1 Cercospora sesami
CGAGAATATCAGTCCTCCGAACAACTTGGAATACGCGAGCACAATCCTCTTCTGCATCTCGTTCCTGCTCGTGGCAGCAGTCTACGTGATTTACTGGAAGGGTCCTACGCTCCGGAAGAGGTCTCCATTCGCACAACAATTGGCTGCCGTTAGGAGAGAGAGCGTGGATCATGGAGGCACTGGCGGAAGACGTTTGAGCTATATGCCGGGCTCTCGAAATGCTAGTGTCACGGCAGGTGGCCGTCCTGGACTCAATGAGCGTTCCTATTCGCAATCGCAGAGGTAAGTCCTCCCTATGAGTATTGCTTCCCCAACCAGATGTACTGATTTTTGTGTTACAGATTCTTTGGCGAGACTCGTGTCACGCCTCGAGGTACACCCACCGCGTCGAGGAAGAACAGCGTTGTGAGATGAGACTTTGTCTCGATATGACTAGCTTAATTCATGACATGTACAGTTGTATAGACGAAACAAAGCACGCAATACATTGATGAGCCTTTGCCAACTCTGCCAAACAACCATCATCCACTTCGGCTCCGGAACTGCTGAACAGCCCACTGGTTACCTTTCGCGGACCAATCTCTTGATTCCATCGTCAGATTGATTCTGGTCTATAATTTCTATAAAGAGCTAGTGCGATACACGCTTGCCTCTGCTATATCTCCTACTCCCGCTCCTTTGCCTCTGCCCGCCACTTCTCAAAATCAAACCCCACCTCCTCCAACCTCCTCACCCGATACCTCCCTTCCCCCAACGCATTAAACTCACTCTTAATATTCGGAAACCTCTCCCTCGTATAATACTCCTTTTCTCCCCATCTCGGCGGCCTCTTCCCAATCCCATCATCGCCCTCCTCTCCATCAGCGGTTCGTGCCCAATCACTCAAAAAATTAATCTGCTCCGCATCCCTCGGAAACTTCAAAACATGAAAATTCCTCCCCGTTCCCATTTCTTTCTCAACACCCTCCTCCCAAGCCTTCATCTCAGCTTCGGTAGGGAGGGACATTCGACCAGAGAGGACTCGGGCGACGACGGCGGATTGAACTTCCGCCATCGGAAACGGAATGACTTTTTGATTCAGGACCAGGAAGGAGAGAGTCGGTTGTGGAGCGTAGAAGAGGTGTTGATAGGTATTTTGGACTCTTTCGCCGGTTGTGATAATTGGTGGATCCAGACTCTCCAAAAATGGATAAGAATAAAAGTATCCCGTGCAATATACGATATGATCGATATCTTTTTCGATTGTCCCGTCGGAGAATTTCACAGTGCGGTTTTGGGTGATGTATTCGATGATTTCTGGTTTTTCGAGTTTACTTGGTCTGGAGCCTTCGACGTTGAGATAGGATTCGGATTTTTGGGAGATGATGAGGGGGAGTTTGCAGACGCGTTCGATTTGGGAGCCGATGTCGATGCCTGAAGCGGAGTTTCCAACCACGATGACTTTTTTGTTGGTGTAGGCTTCTGGTTTGCGGTAGAATTTTGAGTGGGAGATGATGTTTGGGTGAGTTTTGTGGAAGGTTGATATGCCGGGGACTTGAGGGATGTAGGGGACTTCGTAGTGGCCGTTTGCGCAGATTACAGCGTCGAAGGTTTCTGAGGACGTTGGCTGCGGGGTGTCGCTTTTTGAGACGAGGGTCGTTGTGACTGTCCATTTCTCGTCATCGCGGAGGCGAACGTCGAGGACTTGGGTGCGGAATTTAATGAGGTGGGAGACTTCTTTGCCGTAAGTTTGGATGTATTTTAAGACATCCTCGTGCTTGGGGAAGAGTTGGCGGTCTTGGTCCCAGTCTAGATCGGAAAAGCCCATCAGGCCTCGTGGGATGTTCGTTTCGAGCCGTTCGTAGATTGGTGAGACGAAGTCCGGTTCTTCGCTCACACTGCCATCTTGCCCGACTTGTCCCCAGACCGGCTCAGCATGTCCGGCATGAGGATTCGTTTGTGGTACAGGGACTTTGGCAGAACCATCGTTACATGGCAGATAATTCCATAACCCGCCCGTTTTTGAACGCTGCTCATAGATCACAATCTTTGAGAATGCTTGCTCTGCGATCAGATACCTACCTCATCGTCAACCATACTACAAAGGTGTGGGAGTCAAAGATCTCGTGAAGCCTACTTCGCTGCTGCCAATCCACTTGGGCCGGCACCGATGATGCAAACACTGTCAGCCTTGAAGCGACGTTCTGAAGGTATTGATCCCATGTTCAGTTGTCAACTTCAACTGCATATACGCTCAAGGTGGGTGTGTGGCAAGGACTGTGAATATCTGCTCGAAAAAAGCGAACATGCAATTGGCCAGCAAGGTGTGACGAGCACTGCCTCCGATATCGCAAGCACCTCATCTTTTCCACCCGTTTTGATGAGCTCCCACTCACATTTGGAGGGTCGGCTCTCTAAGATAGAGAAGCAGATTATAATACACATTGATGTACAGTGGCTTACGGAAACCAGGTAGCTCTCCTGCTAGGCGGACCAGATCCGACGACATCTTCATGCTCGATCATGCCGGCAAACAAAGCCCTACAATTGCTCGACGCCGGTCACCAGCCTGTCGAGCGCGCTTCCAGAGCCGTTATGCATGACCGTAGATATCGCTTTCGCAAGATATGTCATGCGACGACGGCCTTCTTCCTCTTCCATTGTCCGACTACGTCTAGCTGCCTCTTCCAGCAAGCTCTTGGGGAGCCCAGCAAGTCGAGCAACGTTCAAACCGTAGCTGCGATGTGCAACCCCTTCTCCGACCTCGTATAAGAACGTGATGTCCTTCTCACCAGCCGCGGACTCGCTGTCGTTCTCGCGAAATTGCATGTGAACGTTCCGAAGTGGTTTCACACCAGTTTCGCTCTGCGCGACGGTGTCCGCAACTAGTGCCAAAGACTGGTAATGCGTGATGAACAGGGTTAAACTCTTCTGGACAGTGACCATGTGACGCAGGACACTTTGTGCAATTGCCACTCCATCGTGAGTGCTAGTGCCTCGCCCCAACTCATCGAGTATAACCAGACTTCTCGGTGTGGCCTGCTTCAAGATGTCGCTTGTCTCTCCGACCTCGACCATGAAAGTGGATTCGCCTTTCATCATATTGTCGCCAGCTCCCATACGAGTGAAGACAGCATCGAGGAGGCCGAGCTCGCAAGCATCTGCTGGCACATATGAACCGATCTGGGCCATAATCGCAATCAAGGCCACGGATCGTACGTACGACGACTTGCCACCCATGTTTGGACCTGTGATGAGCAGTGCACGTGTCGCATCCCCGGCCAGGTCGACGGAGTTCGGCACGAAATTGTCAAGCAACAACTGCTCAACCATGGGATGGCGACCTGCTGTGATAGAGATGCCAGGTTTGTCCGTAAAGGCAGGCTTGCAGTAGCCTGGCTGTTGTGCCACGGATGCCAATGATAGCAGACAGTCAAGCAATGCCAGTGATTGAATGCATTCGCGGAAAGCTTCATACTTGCGCCCAATCTCGGCTAGAAGTGATGCAAACGCGGCATCGCAAGCATTGGACAGGCTCTCTTTGTGCTGGTCGCGCTCTCGAAGCAGCTTCACGACTTCAGGAGGATGAAAGCGACTGACCTTTTTCGTGCTCGATATCTTAGTCCAGGTGGCGGGCACATTCTTGAGCTGCGTGTTGTCAAGCTCGATGAGATAGTCGATCTCCGCAACCGTCACGTAGGTCACTGGTACTCTTCGTTTAAGCAAGCTTGTTGCGGTCGCCTTGAACTCGTTGAGGTCATGTTCTACCGCCACGATACCGCACTTGTGGTCTGTGATGTCCTCTGTCTCGTGCTCGTCACGAAAGAAGTTGTACTTGTCGTTATCCTTGGCTGCCTGGAGATTCATACGTCCGAGATAGTCGAGCACATCATCGGAAATCAAGGGCAAAGCAGCAATAGCATCATTGATCATGCTTGACTGAAATCCGGCATCCGCGGCCGATTTGACAAAGTGATACTCTTGCGCAACTCCTTGGAGCGATTGCAGGAATTGCAACAGTTCCGAGCGAGAACACTTTTTGTAGTAGATGCGAATCAATGTTCGTTCGAGGTCGGCCCTCGTCTTACTGAGCAGTTGTTTGATGCGTTCGATCCCTGCTTGACCGGCGCCCTCCGTCAGCTCTTCGACGGCCGCGACTCGTTCGTCAAGTCTCGCGCGTTCCAGCAGCGGCCTGCCGACCCATTTGCGAAGCAAGCGCTGCCCGAATCGAGTCGAGGTGTGGTTCAGCGTCCAGAACAGAGAGCCTTTCTCCGCCTGATCGGTTTGATTGCGATAGATTTCCAGACTTGTCAATGTATTGCCGTTCAGCAACATGTGTGATCTGGCGCTGAAGGATTGAAAGCTTTTTGTGAGATCAAATACATGCTGTAGACCGTAGTCTGTAAGATGCGTGATCATAGCCGACAGGCAGATCGTCGCGTTTTCTGATAGCTTGTGCACCTTATCCAAAAGGGTTCCAGTGTCTTGCGATGATTGCACTTGTGACGAGCTTGCCTCTCCTTCCTTCATTTTGTCGGCGTAGAAGTTTGTGATGTGACTGTAAGCTTGAGCAGCCATGGTCTTCGGCTTGTCCTTCCACTCCAGTCGAGCATCATCGCCGCCTGACAGATGCTGCACCAGTTTCTTAGTCGCTTTGGAGACCTCTCCAACTATCACAAATTCGGCTGGAGAGATGTGTAGGAGGCGGGTCTCGAGTTCACTTCGCATCCAGCCATCTTCGAAGTCATCGTACACGATCTCGCCAGTCGCAGGCTGGACGGCAATGAGACCAATCTGAACCTTCTCATCCGAGCCGTTACCTTTTGGATAGCTCTCTGTCAGACACAGTAGATGACCAGATGCAGGAGCGGCCCCTTCAGCACCTGCAAGACTTGTGTCTAGTCCCTCCTCATCATCGACATATGTCGCTTTCGTATACAAATTCGTCAGATCGCGTGCGAATAGTTTGCTTTTGTTGGCCCCCGCAGCTTTCAAAGCGGCCGTCTCTAGCTGTCGCACTATGCCTACCTTGTGCCCAGCGTTGATGAGTCGCTTCACATGTACGTGCAGCCGGTGCGTAGGAAAGCTCGCGCCAGCAAATCTGGTCAAATGTGCCTCTGATGGATGTTCATCGAAGCGCATTTTGCCCGGAATGCACACCACCGACAGAACCTTAGCTGCTACTCGAGCATCTTCGCCATAAAGCCTGTACTTGTAGCCCACCTCGACTACCAGGAGCACATCAGGATGATTGCGCTTCAAATCTACGACCTTTTGGTCGAGAGGCGTGAGCTTGCCCTTCCTCGAGGCTGGAATCTTCCTGGCTCCACCTTTTCCGCCTTTCTTCGGCGCTGCTGTTTCCTCCTCTTCATCATCAGGTGGTTCGTCCTCTGCTGCTACTGCCTCCTCATCAATGACGCCACTCCGGCGTCTGATATTTGCCAGGCTGTCAGGCCGCCCGAGCTTCTTCACGAATTTCTGATGTAGGCGTGCTTTCATTCGACGGGTCTCCTCATCGTCTGCTTCGTCCGGATCAGGGACCTGAGCAGGTTCGTTCGAGCTGGAAAATGTATACTTGGATGTCCGCTCAGCTGCCTTCACTTTCGTTGTACCGTCCTTCCGTGTTGGACCAGCAGCGAGGTCCTCGCTCTCCGCCTCGCCATTGGATTGTGCCCTTCGCCGCTTCGTGACAGGCTCATCGTCATCGCCATCTACTAAGGCTCGTTTCGACGACGTGGATGTTCTTCGAGGTCCGTGCGATTCGTCGTCTATCACAAACAAGTCATCCTCCCTATCTGCATTGTTCCTTGCCGGAGTGGCGGTTGGCTGCGGCGCGGGAATGTCCTTGACCTTGGGTCTCTGAGACGGAGCTTGCGGAGTGAAGAAGCTGGATATCGACGACTGCTTGGCCTGTGATGATCTCTGCGTGAGACTCGGAGGTGATCGTGCAGTGCCCATCGTCGTTGTCGTCCGGAAGTTCGACAACTTCGCGTGTCTGCACAGACTTAATGTTTGATGACGTTGAAGTCAAATCGACGCGTTCCCCGGTCAAATGAGACGCGGCGCGTTCCTGCTTCGCGTCCGGCAAGCACTCCACAAGCAGACTCCATGTACGGCAGGAACGTGACGAGGAAGACCGTGCAGGACGTCGATAAGAGGAACTTGATGTTCATTCGGGTATCGTCAAAGCTATTTCTACAGGGCTACATCTACAGAGTAATACGCCAGACCAGAAGATAACACAGTGTTCATCAAGAGCTGCTCGTATCAGAATCATCATCACTGTCACCGTCATCATCATCATTTAACCAAAGTGCTTCCTTCCGTTTACACTCTGCCAGATGCGCAGCGACTACCTCATCATGAGTGAGCTTCCGTTGAGGCGTGTTCGGCGGATTTCTTGATAGCTCACTCGACGCCCTACTTCTTGCGGCGACGTCTGACGCGGGAATGCTTGCCGTTCGAGAAGCAGAGGTTTTGCGCCTCGATGTTGACTTCGGTGCAGCAGTTTGTGCGGCTGCAGGCGTGGTAGAGGGCCGCGAAGCTTTTTGAGCTTGAGCCTGTGTCGCCTTCCTGTCGGAGCTTTTCACCGTCTTCGTCTTGTTTTTGTTCGCCTCAGGTTTGTCGTGTCCTTCGGTAGCAACAATTGACGGGGGAGGCGTGGGAGTCAGCTCCACGACTCGCGGTCCTTCCACACCTTTCACGTCAACGTCAACTACTTCGAATTCTTCATTCACAGCAGAAGCCGACTCGGATTCATCGTACACATCACTGTCCTCCAAATCATCCGGCATCTCTGGCCCATTCTCTTCCTCATCCGTGGACCAGCCATCTTCTCTAATCACCACCTCGTCTGCTTCTTCATCAAGATGCGGCCGAGGATCCTGGGCACTGGAAAATGACGGTGGCACGCGTCTTTTGGGTGGTGCAACGCCTTTTTGAATTGCGAGTTCACGCTCTAAACGCCGTCGCTGCGCTTTGAGGCGCTGGATTTCTGCTTCGTCCTCAACAGAGACTGCTTCAAGCATAGCTTCCTTGTTGAGATTCATCATGAAAATATGTTCGGCTTCAGCTCTCTGGCCTTTCGCGAGCGTCAGAGCTTCTCGCCAACGCGCCTTGTCCTTGCGACGCTGAGTCGCACCACCCTGCTTGCGTGGCGGAATGGTTACATCAGCCGTGGGTTGCGATGCTGGAGTATCGTTCGTCAGCGTTCCAGCGCGCGTGACTGAGACTTCACGCCTGCCATCACCTCGTGTCTCAACGTTTCCACTATCCGAGTGACGGGACAATCCTGCGGTCTCTGAGCTTCGCTCTGCGCATTCGGAGTTTTCGAGAGATCGGCTACTGGTGTCAACGGGTTTAGAAACCTCCTCGGGTGTGCATTTAATTAAGGAGGGTTCATTGGCATCGACCAGTCCTGCGCCCGAGACCTTTGATGCTCGCGCAGATTGCGCGTGGTTGCGAGACTTGCGAAGACGCGAAGCATTGGACATCCGGTGGGCTGGTGCTCGCAGCTTCCCACTCTTCTCTGATGAATTGGAGGTGGGTGGAGTAGCAGTTTGCCCGGAGACGAGTTGGCTTTCGGGAACAATATGCGCAGCGATTTCCGGACCATCTTCTGCCGCTACAGGCGGATTCGGTAGCTGCACATAGGCGATGATGTTAGGAGTCGATGTCGGTGCTGGAATGGCAGTGACTTCACACGGGCTTGACGGGATGACAGTGCTTCCAGTGGCTAGAGAGGGGCTGGAGTTCCAACGCGGCGTAACGTCCCGACTTTGAGTGCTGCCACGGAGCGATGGGTCCTTGGCCAAAAGCAATTTTTTCCGCGATCGTACTGCCTTATCACTTCGGCCAAAGTTGGCAAGTGCTTGGGAGATGCGCTTGGAGTTCCAATTACCTCGCATGCCCTGTTCGAGGATCTTGTCCTCAGCGGGCGACCAGTCCCTCTTGGGACGCCCTTTCCCCGACGCATGCTGTCGCCGTTCCAGTTTGTGAAAGGCATTTTGCGACGGAGTCTGAATCACAACAGTCCTACGAACAGGACTTTGCGGTGAAACGGGAGACCTTTGTGTCGGATCAAGGCTGCTTTGCTCTGCCGCGTCCTCACGTTCCCGCTCAACAATCCCGCTCGATCCTATATTGTTGGCAATTTCGGTTCGAGGGTGGTCAGGGACATGAGCTTTAAACTTCGCCCCCACTTCAAGCACATCCTCGTCCCCTGCTTCACGTGACGAACCTGCAGTCTCTGCGTCGCTTTGCTTGAGCGGCGCACCACGATGAGTGCTCTCAATGCGGCGTCGTTTCGACGTTGCTTGCTGTGTATTGCTCGCGTCTGAGCAGGGTCGCTTCTTGGGCCCCCGAGGCGGCATTTCGGTGCTCGCAGTGACTGTGTTGTGCCGATCGATGTAGTCCGTGTAGATGAAAAGCTGTCGTTCCGAAGCTGGCGTGCTGTCCTCATACATGCTCTCGATAGTGTCCGTCATGGTGATCTTTCCCCCTTCGAAATTCTGCATGTGGCTGAAGTACATGCCGGCCATGCCGTCTTTCTTCATACTTCGAAAGCGTTGTTCACTCTCTTTCCATAGCGACGCAAAAGTTGAAGTAGATTCGACCGGGATAGCAAGCTTTTCGAGTGCGACTAGCGGATTTACTGGAGCAGTCATCGGCAGAGTCGAGGTTTTCAGTGCTGGTGGGGTATCGTCAATGGTGTCTGGCGGCCGCTGCCTCCGCGGCGGCGGCATTATGTGAACTGTGAACCGCATATTGACGCCACCTTCGCCGGACGCGCGTCCGATCCAGCATTAGCGGGATGCGAAGAATGACGCTGTAAAGAATGCGGCGAAGTCGACGAAGTTGGTGAGGTCGAGGTTCAAGTTAAAGTCGAAATGGTGCTTTACGCGAGTCGGGCGCGCTAAAAAGAGCTTAAAAAGAGCTTATCCGTTGGCGCGTCTGCGCGATGCGCCGCACGCTTTCTGCCCACAATAGCTGTCGCCAGCACGCGGGCGCTGTATTCCTGTTCGAGAGCAAAGCCCAAATCTGCGCGCATGGACGGTGTCGTAGCCTGGCTCGCATGATCACCGCATCGTCCTGGACCGTGGCAAGGAGCTTTGTTCATCATGTGAGAGTTTGCTGGGATGGTCATACTTCAGACGCGTTGCGACGGTGCTGGAGAGGGCGATGACTTGGGAACGCAACATTATTGACACCTTCCAGAGTTCGTGCTAGCATCGAACACCCACTCATACTCTGAACGATCCTATCTTTGTAGGAGTCGCACACTTCCAACTGCATACTCGCCGGCGGAATGGCAGTACAGAGTCTGGTGTGAGTTCCACCTTCGCGTCCAGACCTCGATACCAATACTCTATCCATTCAGCTCGAGGTATGATGTAGCCACTGGCACAAGTGCTGCAAACTTGGTGCTCCGGTACTTCCGATGCGACTTTTAGTATTGATTGGACCTTTTCCGGCAGAGTCTCCGGAATTTGGGCGAGACTGTAGTTGTGACGCACGCTCCGCAAGGATACCTCGAGCAATGAAGGCATTCGTGTAGCCGAATTCAGTGGTGAGAATTGGGCCACCAGGAGGTGTCCATCGATGTCGTAATAGCGAATGGTAGAGGACGCCAGGAAGATCAGTTCCTCATATGTATTGCTTCTCAGGCTCTTCGGCTCAACTAGATCGGCACTTTGCTTACGCAGAGCATGACCTAGCTGCAATCGTAGACTAAGTTGTGTCTGCAGATCAGAAGTGCCTCTCTCACTGCTTGATGGTTCTCGAATAGTTTTGGCACCGGATGGGAGCTCTGCGCTCTGCTGCAGCTGCGCATGATCCGAAGACCGCTGCAACGACTGCAAAGTAGCCTCACTGTCCAATTCATCAGGCGAAGGTTCCATGAAAGGATTCGGATGCAGGATGGCTCGAACGTGCCGCGACTGTAAGATATCGAGCAACTCCCAGGGCAGCCAGTGAAGAGCATTGTTTCCAATGTTGAGTTCATGTAACCTTTTCAGTCGGCTGATGGCTGAAGGCAGCTCAGTCAACGCATTGTTGCGGACGCTGAGCACAGTAAGGTTCTGCAGATTGAATAGCTCATCGGGCAGGAAGGTAAGGTTATTGGCGGCGAGAAACAATTGAAGATCGGGGGTCAACGGTCCCAGCTCATCGTCAGAAGGAGGCATGGATACGTCGAATGTTGGTTGCCGGATGAGCTCATGCAGCGGTTTCAGAGTCGACGGAGCAAGCTCAGTAAGACCCAGTTGCGATAGGTCCACCCTGTCTTTCCCATCCTCCACACATCTCGTGACGATATCCTGGGCGAGCGTTCGTGGAGTCTCTCTAGTGCGAACGTTAGTCGTCGAACGAATCAGGACATCTTGGAAGCACACCTTTGCGTCGTCGCTGGCACTAGTTGTATGGCGCGTGGTCGATTTTGCACACCCATTACGCTTGATATGCCAAGGGAAACGAGATCGTGCTCGACGTGCTCTTCACTGCCATCGCTGCCCATCCATACTCCACTATCCACGTTCCTAGTGTAATGTTTTTGTTTGGGCGTCGCATCGTTATCCGCCTTCCGTCGCTCAGCCAACTCCCACCATTTTCCTTTGATCATGCGCTTTCGTTTCGGTCGTTGATAACTCGTTGCATCCTCATTCCCCGATGTGTCGTCCGAGAAC
>JAASLG010000765.1:0-14789 GCA_013365235.1 Cercospora sesami
GCCACGCAGAGTCGGTGCTTCTGCACGGGAGAACCCACGTGTGTGCCCAAGGAGACATCTTTCCATGTTCGTGCATGCGTCGTCTTCGTAAGACATGCAATACCTCGTCGCACTTACAGATACAGTCGTCGACCGCAAGCCGTTCGCAGAGTCGCGGGGCGCAGTCGCCAGTCGTGCCACATTGGACAACTACTGCTCTATCCATGGCGCCGGAACACCGAGATCTCTCGGCAGATACCGTTCTTGTACCACAAGCACAAGCCTCAGTCTGCATCATCCCTTGCATACACACTCTTCGGACCGAGTTCGACCTCACTTTCAATCCGCACCGGAAAACGCTGGCATGGCAATGTGCCCCTGAGCCATCTCTTTCGAAAGCAATGCCCTACCTGTTGCACTGCCTACGCGCCTGCCTTTGCTCGGAACACTGACTCCGATCCTGGTCGACAACCACTTCGGTACGTGAACTGCCTTGATAACCTTAACTGTGGACAGACCTTTGCTCGTCATTCTTACCGGACAACAATCTTCACCCGGGGTCATGGACTTCTTTGACCTGCTGCTCGGCATGACAACGGCGATTAATTGACCTCGTGTGGAAGTCTTCCACTGTCATCAAAGCTTGAGTCTCCAAATGCCGGCAACCAGTACCGACATATGTTGCATGAAGACGCCTCGCATTCATGGGTCGTCCTGTACTCCAAACACGACTTCTTGATGGGATCACGCTGGAGTAAGATTGCCGCGCGAACAAGTTTCGTGGGACTGAAATCAGCAATCTTCTTTCGCACCCGAAACTTTTCACGAACTTCATCTACGCACCAGGATCGCAAATGAGACATTCCGCTATAGCCCAGAACCATGACATACCCCCACGCTGAGAATCTTCGCTGGTTCGAACCCTTTTCCAACGTCACCACGCAAGGCACTGCATGGCAGTATGCACGGCACGGCATGTACCGCCTCCTGACCATATCGACCGATCAGCATCGTGTGGCCAGCTGAGTACTATTGTATGTGCTGTCACACCGCTACCGACAGTGTTCTCGGAACATTTGCCCGCTCCGGCTTCTGTCAACGCCGCCAGCTCTACACCAATTACAGTTTTCCAGAAAGTGCAAAGATTGTCCCCCAATCAAGGTCTCGGCCTGCTCGATGCATGCAGGTCTCTGTACAGATCATGACTCGTGACATACATTCATGTCACTTGCGCGGGTAGAGACTGATACTCAGGTCGCGGCATCTGCGTCCAACAACTAACGATACTTCTCAACTTTACAACATCCACGTTCTGTCATGCTGAACGCCCTGTGGGGAGGCAACTCGACATCATTGGACTACGACAAATGCACTGATGAGGACGTGTTAAACCCAAACGTCGCGTCGGGATTGCTCATGACCTACATAAATCGCTCCCCGTCGCAGTCGGAAGATCACAAAACCACTGAGGCAATGGAATTGACACCACGCGCATGCTTGCATTGTAATCTCCTGCCGATCCGACTTCGACTCCTCATCACCTCCAGCACACATTTCGTCGTCTTTCTTCGATCATTTGATCTCGAAAACCACAAAGATGATATCCCGCCAGGATCTTACATATGCTTACATACTTCTTAGCGTCTACTGCAACGTCCCGTTCGCTGCATAACACTGACTCGCGGGCTCTTAAGCATGACATAGTCCCAGCCTGACGGGAACAGACAGCCATACAAGAGCACCGGACGGCAGGCGGCCTTGCCGTAGTTCTATAGAAGTCAACAATATACTCTCACATCTTCGTATCCTCATCCCTTGACATCTCCCGTCCCGCATTTTGATTATATAAAATGTGTTCGCGTCGCAAGCCAGAACGCCCGTTGGTACATCTGTACCTTTCAGCAACGCCTTAGGTCTTTTTAAGTTGCCGCTACTGCCGGCTCCTCTCAAAGGGGCTCAAGCGTCCGTCCGGATTCCGGACGATCTAGTTTGCGGAGGTTAGAAGTTTATATGATGTAGTATGCAGGTCCAGCGGGAGAGATATGTAGGAGGTACTGCTTGTACTTATATCATATGTAGCAGAACGGGATAGTATGACCATGATTTGAAATGTGGAAGGGGTACATGTCCATGTACCCTTAGTCGATACTCGGTAAGTCGTTCTATAGCGAAGGATCGGGAGCCGCCTCCTTTGGGTTGCAGATCTACTGGCTGTTCTCCTACGGAGTGCCGATAAGAACTTCTGCCCAAGTTGAAAGTGCTCGGTAGGATATGAGTGACAAGGAGGCATAGGGCAAGAAAGAGATGGTAAATATGCATTTCATGGTGGTCCAACAAGACCCATGCGTTTAGCACATCTATTGCCAACCATTTGTTCCTAGGCATGAAGCCTCTTCCAAGGAGCTGCAGCCGATACAACGATAGTGAAGAGTCCTGACTACGACGTACTCACACTCGTGGATCTCTGCTGCTGATCATGGGCATTACCCTCGCCCTGTTGCGCTGTTGCAGCCCCTTCCTCCGGGGGTGCCGTTGTCCCAGGAGGGGACGCTTTCGGCGCATGCAAAATCTCCCTCTTCCCGTTCGCCTTGTAATAGAGCACAACATCTCCACCTCCACGCCAAACATGGGCACGAATTGTCGCAAGCGTCATGGTAGGTTGGAGGATCTGTTAGATAAAATGTATTAGCATCGTGTGCTCAAACGAGAAAAGGTTTGAGATGCAGAAGAACTTACCTGTCCCTGACACCAGAGCTCCAAATACTCCTCCGGTCTCAGGGGACTCTTTTCCCTCTCACTCGCAGGCTCGATCCTCTCGGCGACATATGCCAATACCTTTTTCGCTCTCAGCATGCGATTCGCATTGAGGCGATTGTTCCCATCGCTGGCGATGACCGGTAAAGAATTCTGCCATGGCTCCAGAATAAACGAGATCTTAACAACGTCTTTGACTGGAATTTGGTTACGGAGGAGAACATCGCCAAGCCACATTGGAGCAGTCTTCTCCAGGCTATCGACCTTCTCAACAAGGTTGCCGATAGTGCCTTCGAACAGATCGGTCACACCGCCAGCCTCTGGTCGATCTTCCTGGATCAGGATAGTGGTATTGCGTGGTGGTCGGAGGACAGGAGTCTCGGAGGCCTCACTAGGTTTGATTGTTGATGGGAGATCGATGGACGCTCGAGCGACTGGGAGGCCATTCTCGTAAGCTTGCTGGTTTTGTATTTGTTGCTGCAACGAGTCTTCGTAGCCGAATCGGATCTTTTGCAGGGTGCCGAGAAACGTGTCCTCAATCACTCGTGAGTTGTCGGTTCTGCTCGATCGAGAATCGCTTTCGACTTCCTCTTTTTCTTCGACAGGAGTGGGCTTGTCCTTGTCGTTGGTCTGCACACGGCCAATCTTCTTCATGCCACTAAACGACATGCCCATGCTGAACTTCTTGCCGAAAAGTCCTTTGCCGCCCGTGTGACCATCTTTTGCCGGTTCATCAGCGGATGGAGTGGCAGGATCTGGCAACGGACCGGGCGTAGTTGCAGGTTGAGATGCGCCTCCGGGTGTTGTCACTTCGGTGTTCGGAATGCGCGAACTGGAGAAATAATCCGTACTTCGCTCACCAGACGTTCGTTGTGAAGATGCTTGGTTGTCGTGTGGTCCGCCTTCCTCAGCAGTCGTTGCTAATAGCGGCGCCTGCCTTGCATGTGCTGGAGAGTTGGCAGCACCAGGGCTTGCAAGACCAATCCCGAGACCAGGGGTCGTAGCGGACCCGTTCACACCAGGCCGCACAGTGGATGCAGACTGAGGTCCATTGGCCTCGGGATGCCAACCATTGGTGTTCTGCGCGGGCATATCAATGCTGGTGGGCGCATTCTCGCGCTGCAACTTTTGTTGCTCTTTCGCGTGGAGTAGCTGAGTCCGGAATGTTTCATCTCGACGTATCTCTTCCTCGATCACGTCACTGAAGAGGTATCGCAAAACCCATTTGCCCAGGTTGATACGCTGGTCTTCTCGATACTCCACATCTTCGTCGAGATCGAGTTCGTCCGCATACATCTCGGCGTCGAAACATGTGTTCTCTTCCAGGACAACGGCCACGCTGCCCGTTCTGACATCAACCGTGCACCAGTTTGCAACTGTGGCATTCGTCGTGACTTCGTCCTTTACGTCTTCAAGATGCCGCTTGCCAAACGAGCGTATGGGCACACACTTCAGTAGATCCCACATGACGACCTCGCCAGCGGTGTCGAGTGTTAGCACCCGTTTCCGGTCATTGAGCATAACGTGTTTGATGAGCCCGTTCTGGCCCTCTATTGACAGCTCAGGTTGTGATCGTATCGGTTGCATGATGGATCCTTCAGGAGGTGCAGCGTCCAAGGTGCCTCTTCTTCCACCAGGGTTTTGCTGATCTTCCGGCGGAGGAGTAAGCATTGTAGGGAAGAAAACTGTATTGCTCAGTCTCAGCGCATGCTTTAGCGGAATCCTTCGTTTCGATGTGGATCCACGTTGCTGCATCGGTGGTGTCTGCTCCTTCTGATTCGGCGGACTTGGGTATCTTGCCTTGGCGGCTGTAGCAGAACTGAGCCTGTGAGTAGTGAAGCCTTCTGGAACATCCAATTCGGCATTTGTTGTATTGACATCCCTCCATCTGTTGATACTAGGTCTGCTAGTCGCAGTCCAAAGATAGTCGCCAGCAGCAATCAACTTGTGCACGCCTTCGTGCTCCTGGAACAAGGCCAAGGAGAGGCCTTCGTCGAGCTCGATCTTATCCCGTGTATCGGTCTTTGCCACCAGTCCGTTCTTGTCACTGGAGTAGAAGACAGACAGATCTGGGTCGGACGAGAACAGGGACCACACGCTCGCGTCGTGCATGGTCAACGTGAACATGCATCGTCCGGCGATAGTGCTCCACACCTTGACAGTGCGGTCGCTGCTTGCGGTGATAATGGTAGTGCCATCCTGGCTGACGAGGATGTCGCGGATGTTGTCAGTGTGGCCGACCAGCTTCGTCACTCGCTTGCCTGTCCTGCAGTCCCAAACCCGCACTGTGCTTTCTGGTCCTCCACTCGCTAGCAAGGAGTTTGTAGCTGCAAGCGCATATACACTGCCCTTCTCTTTGCTGAGCAGACTGCTGACCTCATCTTCTGCCACGTTGATCTTCAGTTTCTGGCCTGCGCCGTTCAAGTCCCACACATTGATATGCCGGTCCAGCCCACCACTGGCCACCCAGTCACACGTGGAGTAGGGCACGGCAAGAGTCTTGACATAGTCGCTGTGTAGTCCAATGGTCTGTGGAGGCTTCACATCCTGGGCCGCCGGCCTCCACACTTTCACGGTGGTATCGGACGAGGCTGACACGAGTGCCTGGTTGGATTGGGCGAGGGCGATGTCGTTGATCCAGTGTGTATGCGCCTGCACCTGCTGCCGGAAGGTGGTGGGCTCGGATGGCGGCAGCTTCGCATCGTACTCGGGTGGTGTCGTCGAGTTGAGGTCGAGGTGCAGGTCCCAGGCGCAGATGACGCCGTCTCGGCCGCCCGAGTACCTGGTCGACACTTAGCTTTGTCCCTTGAGTCGCAGATGTGATGGACATACAGGCGTGAGTTGGAGCTGTCTACGGCCAGGCCATTGACTCCGAGCCTGTGGCCTCCCGCGGAGTTGGCGAGCGGCAGGACTAGGGGGAGCAGCGTGGTCAGCGTGGCACTTCCTCGACGTGCGCTTGGCGATAGGGCGACATACCATAGCTTATCCTCTGCCTCGCCTTGCGGGCCATGGATCGCGAAGCTGCGCGGGCTCGACGAGATGCGCGCCCGGATGCCGCACCGTCGTCAGCGGGAAAGTATGCTGCGTTTCAGCAGCGCAGAACCGTCTCCCCGTGTGCGCCTCCTGCGTGCTACCGAACATCGACTGCGCCAGATGCGGAGGAGATGATTCTGGCCAGCATGGCATGTATCTGGCTGTTGCTTAGCTTCGGAGGCTACGAGGCACAGCTGCTGAAGTACTGTCGGCGCCCATCCTTCGTTTGGCATTTCCCCGTCTCTCGCCCGCCCACTTCACCTCCAGTCGACATGCACAATGACGCCATGCCGAACTCCGAACAGACTTGGCACAGACCCTGCTTCTCCTCGTCTCGTCGTCCTCGCTTGCAGCCGGTATGTTGGCCAGCAGTACAGCGCCTCAAATAAGAATGTATTCGAAACCTATCGCAGGGCGAGGACCATAGACGAATGATGCCCAGGACTGTCAGCAATGCCTGCATGATTTGCCATTATCTCGGCGCAACGTCTCGCTGGGCAGCAGAGGCTACACGCACCAGCATGGCAGCCACGAGAAAGGCAGGTCGCGTAAGTTGTGCGAGACGGCGTGATGCAGTGTAGCGGACTTGCTCGTGGTCACAGCTGGTGGCAGAAGCATGCTGCAGCCAGCCACAGCCGCAGTTACCTGGCGGCCGTCACTTCAGCTCGCGTTGGCGAGCTTCTTGCTCGCGCGTACTAACCACAGCTTTGCTCTTCGTAACAAACAGGACCAGCATGAAGAAACTCCTCTCGCGCCTCAAGAGGAAGAAGGCCATATCAAGCAGCAATGGCGAGCATGCAGGACCTCCTCGTTCTTCTCTACCACCACTCCAGATCACGACGGCACCCCAGCTCTCGACTGTCATACAAGACCTGGTTCACGCTTCTCTGGGAGGTGATGCAAGCTCTCTCGCACCAGGAGTCTGCGACGTCTGCTACAACTTGGATCCGGCCAACGACCCGTACTGCGAAGTTGGCATGGCCGACCAATGTCTGCCGGAGAATCGAGACTCGTTGCGCTCGTCCACTGTGTCAACGCACGTGCACAAGATCAACTCTTCATCGCAGACATGTGCCTACTGCAAGTATATCATGAGAGCCATCTCGACCTTTGTGCCCGAGAGTACAGCTCCCGAAGAGTATGCCACCCTGTACATCATGGAGAACATGCCAATGACATTCCAAGTCTTTGAGAACCAGGTCGCGCAGCAAGAGGATTATGAGCCCCAAACCAGTATCGAGCTGTTCTTACAGGCTGCAGGCCCGTCCGCAAAGAGCACACCATGGGCTTCAGCTATGAATGCAGCAGCGTCGCCCGCATCCTCCATCTCAGAGGAACGAACAGGCGCATTGGGCTACGCGAAAAACAGGCCTACTTCGACTGCAGATGACCAGATCTTCCGTTTCTTAGATCAATGCATCACTCGCTGCACGAAAGAGCACGAGGGCTGCAAGTCACGCGCACAGCATCTGCCGGACAGAGTCCTGCAGATACGCGGAGATAGCATAGCTCTTGTTGAGACAGAGGGCCAGACTGGCGACTACCTCGCGCTAAGCTACTGCTGGGGCGGTGACCAAGATCTAAAGTTGACCAAAGCTCGCCGCGCCGAACTGCTACAAGGAGTTCTCACCTCGTCCCTTCCTATCATGTTCCAAGATGTTGTTGCTGTCGCCAAAAGATTACGCCTGGACAGAATCTGGATCGATGCACTTTGCATTGTGCAAGACGATCATCAGGACTGGGAAGTTCAAGCGACCAAGATGGGCGAGTACTACAACAACGCTACGTTGGTGCTAGCTGCAGCATCAGTCAAGTCGCCGCAGGAACAATTGCTTCGACCTCGACCCGAGTGCTATCATTCTGTCACTCTTGATCAGTTTGGCCACCATCATCGTACCACAATCTGCGCTCGAAGAGATCCGTGGGTCTTCAAGGGGAAAGGCGGCAACTGGAACTCTCCCCTTCTCAGCAGGGCATGGGCCTACCAAGAGCGCTTGCTCGCTCGCCGCATAGTCACTTTCGGTGAAGGTGCTGTCAAGTTTGAATGCAGAAAGCATTCCATAATCGAAGGACAACTTGCGGGTGTCGAAGGCCTTCCACAGCTAGGCTTTATGGCACCACATCCCGATGACCCTGAGATGTGGTCCCTTTTCGAGGACTGGCAGCAGATCGTGTCTGGCTATTCCGGCCTCAAAACAACCTTCGAGACTGATAAACTGATAGCTTTTGCCGGTATCGCAAGTGAATTTGCTCGTGCCACGGGCTGGATACCACGCTTTGGTCTGTGGGAGCAACACCTGCTCAAGCAGATGACTTGGAAAGTACCAGAGGGTAACTTGTCCCCGCGGCCTACACAAACTGTTGCTCCTACATGGAGCTGGGCCAGCGTCAACACTCAAATGAACATGTTCAGCAGTATGTTCTCGTCCACATCAACTAGCTTCAAAGTGCTATGGGACTGTGCTGTCGCGCCTGCCAGCACTTCTGCGAAACCAGAAGTGCTCACGATACATGGATTGTTAGCGCCCTGCGCCCTCATTTGTCGAGAATCGTACAAGACTAATGGACACAGCCACCGCTTGCAGTGCGAAGGCTATCAATGGGACACTTACATGTGGCCCGATGCAGCGCTGACAACAGCCAAGGCGGCTTTGCCTGGCTACGACATGGATGCCACAGTCCGCGCCACTTCTGAAGAGATGCATGCAGGTCTTCAGCCATTTGTCGGAGTCTGCTACTGTCTTCTCCTCGCGAAAACCGATTCCGATAATCCCACCTGTATCGCACTTGTACTAGGACGATCTCGCGAGCACGACGGTATGTTCGAGCGAATTGGACTGACTGCTGATACGAATCTCCGCTTCTTCAGCGATTGCATAAAAGCCAAGAGAGTCACTGTGGAGATTGTGTAGTAGGCACCAAGTTTGGCATGTTTTCGGCGAATTCACTTTTGCACTTACGAAGCTGACGCACTACGAAACCACTAAGCTCGAGTTTCTGTGGCTTGATCCCCGCCTCATCTTCGGAATTTCCTCTATACATTGGCGCAACACATCATCTGCCACACTACTACGCCTCTTTTCTATGTGCTCACATGTTCTCACTATCCAGGTGTGACGTAGTGCTCTATTCCCTAAGAATCATATAGGCAGCTACTTGTCTCCACAACGTTGAATACTTCAGACCATTCCACAAGCGTATCTCAAATACAAACAGCAATCCGAGCACACCAAGTTTCTCACACCGTACTGAAGCAAATCATGGGTTGCGGCGGCTCTAAATACGAAAATGGCGTCCCAGTCAGATATGGCATGTATGGCGAACCACATCCTATCAAGCCGAAATATTACAAAGGAAGGCCGTAAGCTCTCAGTCCTTCTTACATCTGGAATGGCTGGAAGAAGCTGACGCGCATTACGATAGATACTACGATGACCGCAGCACTTCACAAAGGTGGGCTGATGAGATGACGGCCAAGACGGGGAGAAAGTGGAAGAAGGGGCAATTGGAGGCTGCTATAGCTGGGGGTGCAGTAAGTACTTTAGACTCCCTTGTCTCGCGATTGGCGAAGGTGCTAAGTCTTTTGACAGTCTGGCGGAGGCGGAGGTGGAGGCGGTGGATGTTAAATGTGTCGTATTCTTCTTCCTCCGACTTTATGCATTGAGGAGAATCGGGTCAGGGGCTATTGCAACAGGTATGAGCGAACACTCACAAAGCTCATAAAGCATAGGGATATCGTATTCGCATGGGCGTTGGGAAAAGGCTCCAACGACGAGGACGATGTGGTGGTATCTGTCGAGGCGGCACAAGCATAAACAGCTTCTCGGTACGACTGGCTTAACGTATGAGATGGGCAGCATTGTCCTTCTGTTCAATCAACAAATATCACGAGAACTCGTTTTATGAGACGTCAAGTGTCGCGGCCCACAGACGAAACCCTGCACCATATTTTGTTTGACGAGGTGCCCTCCTCAGTCGCACCGTGAACCTCGCCCTTGTGCTCTTGAATGCGCGTAGAGCCCACGCGCTCGAATAGCTTGCAAGACATTGGTGGAGACGACATCGAACGTAGAGATTGGAGAGCGTTGGCTTGAGTCGCTTGACTGTAAAATGATCGTTGCAGTCAACCCCACAACCGCCGTCAGTATACGCATGACGCTTCAAGAACACGCTGCATCTGATGCCATCCCTTCCACGAAGAGCACTTCGCTCGAAATTGTCCGCTCAATTACAGTTGTATCTGTAGCTCTTGGATGCCGAAATACTATCATAGTACGAAGACATGTCGCTGTGTTTTCATCTGTGTGGGTCCCCCTTCCATCTGTATCCCTGTAAATGCCCTGTCCATGGACTGCCCGTAGAAGATGCGTGCAACGCCTCTGTTCGGGCTTCTCCGTTGGAGCAACCAGTGACAGGCGTCCATCACATGGTGACCTTGCGATTGCTTTTCTCCAGATCCCCACAAGACTCTCGAGATTTCGGGCTTCTTAGGCGGACACCAGGCACAGTGCCTCCGCGTGCGCTCTTTCATGAGAGACCATGCCTGGTAACAAGCTTCTCGGCCGTCAATGGAACTGCAGCCATGTCTAGGATAAGGACTTACCCTCAATACTCCCAGCATCCGATTTCCGCAATGCGGCTGTCCGTCACCACGTAGTCGACCCACAGCCCGCTTTCTCCATGGAAGGTCACCCTCTCTTGCAAGACATCTTTGGCAGTTGGCACACCATCGCGAGCAAGCAGGCTGGCGAGGAGACGGAGTTCCAGGCGCACGAGTCTTAAATTCTCCTTCCATTTCAGCAGCCTCAGATGAGTCTGGCTACCCATGTTGCCGGGTATGTAGATGGAATGGACGAGCGGTAGGTGGCTTGACGGAAGGCTTCGAAGCCATTTGAGAGCCACATCATACGCAGAGTGTGGTTGGTCATCGCGCATTGCCTCTGGTCGACCGAATTCGAAGATTATGGTGCCGTAGTAGATCGGGGCTGCGGTGCGTCGAGCGAGGCGGTTGAGGGAGAGCTGCCATGGTGGTTCGTACCAGCCGTCCGCAACAATCACCATGGTCTGGCGCGGAACTGTAGCGACAATGACATGCTCGAGGATCTGGTCCTTCAGCTCGCCGGGCAGCGCGTTGATCAGACCGCTTAGTTTCAGCTCGGAGTCCATGGTAATGCGATGGTGAATGTTGCTCAGTGGCTCGAGTCTGCGTTGTTATGTTTGTGCAGAATTGATGGTCGAAGTTGGCTGAAGAAGAGCGCCACTGCGACAGGCTCCAAGGCGTGAAGCTATAAATGCTGGCTGAGCTTCGTTCAACTCCTGTCCCCAACCATTCACCACCTTGCCTACCACTTCCTGTGCACACACCATCTTCCATCATCATGGCACAGTACCCAAACTACGACATGAGGCAGCGGCTCATCCCCGAGCATTACACGCCAGGGTACGCAAGGTATGTTTGGCTCGCATCCAGTCCCCGTTCATTCGGGCATCCGCTTACGGCGCTGCTCAGATTTCTCGAACTCCAAGCCAGCGGACGCCTCAACATCAGAGTGCAGACCGTGCCAACATTGAGAGAGCGCATCCAGAACCTTGCCCAAGAGCTGCAGGACATGATTCTCGACTACACCCTCCTCATCGAGCCCACCACCGTCAACATCACCGACAGATACCAGCCACCATGGCAGCTGAGCGTTAACCGCCGAACTCGTCCAATCGTCGCTGAGCACTACTACTCCACCAGCATCTTCAGCGACATGACCAGATTACACGATCTTCAGCAATGGCTAGACCGAATCCCGGCGGAGTACGTTCAAATGATCACGAATGTCGAATTCGGCGTGCGCAATCTGCATGACGCAAAGAAGTGGCTTAAGATCTACACACGCTCGTTGGAGCAGCATTGGGGAATTATGCTTGCCCCTGGAGTCTTGCGCGCTTGGTTCCAGAAGCGGAGGGAGAAGGGATTGCCCCGGAAGTGGGTGTATGTCAGCTGGAAGGATGCTGCAGCGCTGGAGGATCGAGAGATGCGCGCCGAGAGCTTTTACGCTCACTCGCGGCCGTGGGAGGGACGCGAGGTGGCACTCTAGGCGCAGGTAACGATCGTAGCCATCATGTAGAGGTACAGCACGAATCGAGAACACAGTATCAGGGCGGAGTAAACCAGTTCCAGTAGTCGTTTCTCCGTGTTGTGCAACAATCTGTCAATGACACCTCCTTCTATCGTGCAATGACCGTGCTGCCCTCGAGGCAGACGAACAAAATGCCCTTGATCAATGACCTCAGAGAGTCCAGCAAAGAGTGCGCTGTAGTGACGGTGTTGGTGGGTGTGCCCCGTGCGCGCTGTTTGGTTTGCCGTAGCCGTTCACTCATAACTGACTTTGATAGGATGTCGACTTCGTCTTGCACCTCGTTCCGGTCCACGACAACATCACAAAGCGGCAAATACAGCATCCTCTGACCAACGCGCCCCGATTGGACCAACCGATTCGTCTGGCCGCATGAGCCAGTGCGATACACTGCTCGAGAATCAGACGCCCATCAGTCCAGCATCGCCGTCGCTAGCAGAATGCTCCACCATGAGAACAAAGGCGGAGCCGACCAGCCCGCCCGCAATTGGAGTACCAACAACAGCCTCGTGGCCGAGAACATGGAGAGTCGACCAGCTAGCTTGGCTAACAGTGTTTCCCACGCCGAAGGTGACAACGCCATAAGTGCATCAGCCAGCGCCGCAAGCACCACGAAGAATCTCGCACGGAACGACACGATCGAGAGTGCCGGCGAAAATAGTCCACTGTCGCTTGAAACACTGATGCAGGCGCTCCCGCAAGAGATTCAGGATATGATTCTCGGCTTCACCATCATCACCTCGCCGTCCATCGTCCGGATCGAGACAGAAAGCTATCAGCCGCCACCCCTGCTCCAGATCAACCGCGCCACTCGCGCCATAGCAGCTGAGAGCTATTACTCGCAAACGGTATTCGCCTGCACCCACGAGTTCCACCATAATGTCGAATTCATTAGATGGCTTCGGTCTATCCCTGCCCAACACCGCGCCCTGATCAACAGAATTCGGATCCCATCAGTCTTGGCCTTCCCACGCCACGCCATAGCAACAAGTTTCGAGCATTGGCAGATTGTAAGGCTGTCGGAAACGCAGGCTGAGTTGGAACAGATGCGGTTTGTTATTTGGTATGCCGGACTGGAGAGTGGGATGAAGAGTTTGAAGGTGATTCTGCTCGCTGATTGTGCACTGAAGGAAGAGCATGGAGTTATTCAGATGGGACTTTTGTCGAGGATGGACATCAAGAGAAAGCTTCAAGAGCTGGGTATGCCAGAGTCGGACAGCGAGGAAGTGGAATAAAAGGAGTCGTCCCTGCGGTTGTGGTGGCATTGAAGGCAAGCAGGGTGAAGAGGTGTTGATCGGTGCGGCGTATGCGAAGCGAGAAGCAGGTGGAAGACAACATAACCTTGGGATAATCGGCGTGTAGTGTGTCTTTCTCTGTTTGGCGGACGTTTATTGAGCTCGGAAGCGCGCAGATGGTACTACGTCGGACGATGTCCTGGGCCTGGAGAGGTAGACGGTGAGCGGCTTCTCATGTAGCGTCGAAGGGTGGAACAAACGAGCCTGAACCACAACTACACCCCATCTCTGCTCTTCTAGAGGCGGAAAGGCTAACCAGTATCCAGACGACTTCGCAGTCTTGATCTATGCCCAGCACGAGTCCTTGTCACAGCCAGCCGCGTAGTGGATAGGGGAGCCGACGATGTGACGACACTCCAGTCCTATTGCGACATGTACAAGTCTCCATTGCGCGGCCATCTCTAGACCTGCCAATACCAATGCGCTCTGTGGAAGCACATTGGCATACAGCCAGAGCCAAGGACCAAATGAGACTTTTACAGATCCTCGTCAAGCTCTCAGTATGGCAATGACATGCGTCTGCTATCTTAATTCCGACTTTTCGATATATTGCCAGCTCGCGGACCTCCAGCCGATGCGAGCCCGCAGCATGTCGAAGTGACACAGACACTGACGCCTTGAGACCCCCGGATATCCACAGAAGGATTAAGTCGCCACCTGTCAGGCTTGCCCACTTCTCGGTTTTGACCACGGCCCGGGCTCTTGTCCATCCAGATGGTCTGCAATCGAGCTTCTGAAGATACTCGCAGAGCGGACGAGACCGTCCAGCCATTCATATTAAGCGGAACATATTATTCCTCACACTTCGCTTCTGGGCCACCGGCTTGCCATCCTCGTATTCCACGCCTGCAGCTCCACCTTCGTCCGAGTGTCCGGCCAGCTTTTCCATCAGTTCCGCGTCCGCTTCCGCCACGGTCTTGTGTTTGGTTTTGGCCTCTTTCGCGATTTCTTGTGCTTCGGTGGCTAACTGCTGGTCATCCTTGGCAGGAGAGTCTAGCTTCTCTGAGCTGAGACAGTGGGAAGATGAGGTGAAGGACCTTGTCGAAGACAGCCTCACAGGTACACAGGCAGCTGCGAGTCGTGGGATGAGCTTAGCTGTGTTCATCATGGTGACAAAGAGGCAAAAGGGTCTTATGGTTCAATTTTGCTTAGGACAAAAGGCTTAAACTAGTTGTCCGGTAATTACGGACAAAGAAGAAGAGTATATGACACAGCGAGAGCAGGACAGCATGCTGTCATCAATGCCTCCTGCTTTCCGAGTGGGAAGCCGTGAATATCGTCGTCAGAATGAGGTCCTCGTGGATGGCTCCGAGCCTCTTACCCACGATTCACAACGGAAACTTCCGTGCGTGCACATGACTCGCTGCTCTCGAACCTCAAGATTTCGCTGCACAACTTGACTGCACCACGACACTACATTCCACTACAGCCAAGATGCCCGTCGTCAAAGGAGGAGTCTGGACGAACATTGAGGACGAGATTCTTAAGGCCGCCGTCTCCAAGTATGGTCTCAACCAGTGGGCGCGTGTGTCGTCGCTGCTGGCGCGCAAGACCGCGAAGCAGTGCAAAGCCCGCTGGACAGAATGGATTGACCCAGGTATTC
>JAASLG010000766.1:0-14343 GCA_013365235.1 Cercospora sesami
CCGCTGGACCTGGGTCGCATCAACAGAGCAGTGGCTATGGCAGCATGCATGATCCTTTCGCCCGCTCGGCCTCCGGTTTTGGTGCGCAGGGCGCTTATGGACAGCAGAGCATGGCTGGACAGGAAGAATCGCTGAAGGCATACGACAACGCCAAGAGCGGCCCATCACCTTCACTTGGGCAACCAGGACGTCCAGGATCTGCTGCCAACAGCGCCGCAGGCAACGCGCAGACTGGACTTCCGCCGCCACAGCAAGGTCAGCACTCTGCATTCGGCGGAGGCTACCCTGGGTTCCCAGGCCAAGGCAGTCAGTACGGTAGCCTTGGAGGACTTGGTGGTCACCAGCAGGGTCAGCAGGGCGCTGGCTATGGCTACGGTGGCTTTAATCAGACCTATGGTAGCTACGGCCAGAGTAGAGGTGGCTGGGGACAGAACTATGGCGCGCACTAGCATGGCGGCCACGATGAACAAGACGTAGAAGTTTCGTCTTCGTTCAAGGTCTCCAGTGCCAACGCGAAGGAGAACAGAGATGTACACGGCAGGTTCTTCCCTCATCTTGGTCAGCCCCACGATTCCTCGCGGTCATATGGAGCTTTTCGACCAAATTAGGCGACGAAAAGCTGGAGAAGCCGGGCAGCGCGCCGGACAGCCTTTGTACTATGATCATACCACACCTTTTTTGACATGTTATGCGCGACACACTCGACTCCTTTTTTTCACACCGAGACACAACACATCATGCTTGCAACTGGAACTTTTAGGCGCACCGGGACGCGAAGACGAAGGGGCAGACGGTGCATTCGACGCCGCCCACCAAAAGCTGGAATAGCAAATGGGAACCTTGAATCAGGCGTTTCTTCTACCTGGGCTAGTGTAGAAATGCTCATGAGAGATTGCATGTGACAGTAGCAGAGCATTTGGCTGGGGGAAACTGTAGCGTTTGTCACGTATAGCTGAATGAATTGAAAGTGGCTGCTTGACGGCCTTCACGGCATCTTTGGAGCCTGTCATCATGCTTCTACACCTTCGTTTCCGGACTTGGGCGTCGTGGTAAAGCCGCACGTCATGAACTTGCTGAGTAAGCCTCGAACCTCGACTCCAACGACAGATGTGGACAAGCATACTATACCGTATGCTAGCATCCTTCTGCCTTCGGCACCTGGTAGTGGGATTGATACAATCGCACCTGCGAGTACAACTTTCACCGCTCGCGATTGCTGCTGCTGTAGAACTGCCGTAAGCTGTCAAATTCCCCAATCTCCTTTCCACCAATTTTCTCGCGCGACTTCACGTTTCCATCAACCACGAACAGCACAGCAACGACCGCACGCCATGGCCGCTCGCGGCTTCAAATCGAAATCCAAAGCGGATCCAGTCAAAGACGCGATCCCAACGCCCTTCATCAAGGCCCCCTCCTCCCTTGCACCATTCCTCGACCGCCTGGACCCGTCCAAAGTCCACATCACCCACCTCGATCGCAACCCTCGTTCTGTGAAGAAGAACATCTTTCTAATTCCCGTCCTTCTCAACGGCTTCATCGCTGCTTTACTATTCTGGCGCCTCTACTATGCCGTACCAAAATACTACATCCTCCTACAAACCCTCCTCGGCTACTCGACTTCCGAAACCGTGGACACGATATCCACAACCCGCAAACAACAAATCAAAATCCTTCTCGTCCGAACTCTGACTATGGCTTTTGACTTCTTGCTATTCCGCTTCGTTGGTCCTTGGCCTCTAACCTTCTTCTTCGAACAACCTGCCAACCCTTGCTCCTACCGCTGGAAGATCGGCTTTCGAGATGAGGAGGTCGTTGTGCGGGTGAGCAGGAATTGGAATACGAGTGATCTGATGCAAGGCGTGAAACAAGGACAAGAGAATGCTTTCTTCAAGACGAGGATATTACCTGCGATCTCGCATGAGGAGATGCGGAAGACGGGGTATTTGATGATGAACGAGAGCTGGGACTTGGAATTTGAGCTTATGGGCGATGCGGAGACGTTGATGAAGAGGAAAGAGGTGAGGAAGGAGGATTTGGATAAGGTTGTGTTTGCGTTTCTTGAAGGAGGGAAACATGGTTGGGTTATGTGGAAGTGGCAGGAGGAGGATGTTATTGAGGCGAGGAGGAAGAAGGTTGTGGCGTTCAAGGAGGTGTTGACGAAGTTACAGAAAGAATCGTTGTTTTGGAGGTGGACGGAGATTGTGGAAGAAGAGAGGGATGCTGATGGCGGCTTCACGGCAAAGGGGCAGGAGAAGGTCGTGGAGAGGGTGAAAGCTGAATTCGAGAAAGAGGGAGTGGATTTTGAGGAGATTGTGAAAGGTATTGGTGGACTGGATACTGTGACTGCTTCTACCGCGGAAGCTTCAAAGTAATACATCCTCGATGCCCTAGGTTGCTACTCATGACTTGTTGGGCACCACATCCTGTTCCGACAAGATTTGTCAAGTCTTCATCAACCACGTTCCCTACAGCTTCGCATCCGTGGCCTTTCATCCGAGGCAAAAGGTCCTGCATGACACTCATGCAAATCGCAGGATGACGAACATGAGCTCAATGGTGCCTCTCTTCAACCCAGAACTCGGTGCCCAACATGCCAAGACCATTCGCACATACGTCAATGTCTGCTGCTATCCAGTTCGCTTCGTCCTGGCTTTGGTCTCCGAAGGAGAGTCGATAGCGCGGTTCGCTGTGGGCTACATCGAGCAATATCTTGCCATGGTTGAGTCGGAAGAAGTAGGACTGGGTCTTGACACCTGTTCGATGATGATGATTGTCGTCAAGCCAGTCAACTTCCGATAGAAAGCGACCTGCATCGACTTCGGCTCCATGTATGGCATTGATCAGCTCGCCATTCCGGTGCGCGTAGAGACTAGATCCGTCATTGCCCACCCATGCAATGTACAGCTGGTCGACGCGCTGGAGGTTTTTCGGGCCTACAGCATCGGCCCATTCCCACAACGCGAGTCCGTCGTGATCGCTGCTAGCACCGAGGAGAATGTTCCGGGCGTAAAAGAGCTTCAGACCCTCTTCACGAAGCAGTCGACAAGTTCGCGTGATGGCTGGCTGTTTGGCGCTCAAGTCCTCACGGGACGTAACCCATGGCTCTCTGGAGCGGGCCTGAATCAGAAGTGGCTGCTCCCTGGTGCTGATGACGACGGCAAATTCGAGTACCCAGAGCACAAGTTCTGTCGGCAAGTCGAAGAGGCGGAAGCATTCTTGTTCGTCGTTGTGCTCTTGTGAGATGGCAGTCGTGGGCGCGGTCGCAATATCAGGCTCTTCTGACATGGTTTTGGCGCACACGCGCATTGACATTGTTGGTTCTCGATCGCTGTGCGGTGTTGTATGAAGCTGCTGTGTGCAGCTGAAGGAACAAAGCGCGTTGTGGAAGTGAGGCCGTCAGGCAGCACTCCCTTTCAACATCACGTCCCTTCTCACGTGGGAACGGCGCGAAGTGAGGAGACGCGACCTGCCTCTTTGTGCAAACGACAGCGGCAATACAGGACACGAGTGAAACATTGTCAGACGATATGATCGAAGATTTCGGCTATCTGACTACGTCTCGTTCGTTCTCGCTGCGATGTGCTTCGGTCCGTGGATCCCTCGCCCATGCCTTCTGGATGACTGGCCAGCTACAAATGCTTTTCGAAGAGAAAACGTCCAACCGTGTACCTTTGCATCGAAGTCGATGATGTGAGAAGGATCTAGCTGCGATTGTCGCTGCTGTGGCGCGAGAGTGCAGCATCTGACCTTCATCCTCCCATGGCCATATCGCACATTGCGTCACAAATTTTAGTCTCCCTGATCTGCCTCTTCCTGAGGGTAGAACGCCGACCAGTCTGTGGTGAGGCATTCCTCCTGATCGGACTCATCATCGGAGGCGGGCACCGATCAGTCTACGTGAAAGCACTCCTCCCACTCTTCTTCATCCCAAACTTCTTCGAAATCTTTCACATTCCACCACTCCGCTTGCTCATTGGACCGGTCAGCGAAGGAGAGCTGGTAGTATCTTCTTGGCTTGACTCCGACACAAGTCCTGACTGTGACTTTCACCAGACCATCTTCCATTCGCACATATCCTTCGGGTCCTCCGAGATACTCCTGCTCTTCGCTATGTTTCGCGACATCGCGCTGGACCTCCGAGGGCGTCCAAATGTCGTGAAATCGATACGTAATCGATTCACCATCGTCGTGAGTCAACATCACGTAACAGCTCAACTTCTCTCGGTGTTTTGCTTGCAGACTCGCCATCCATTTCCACAAACGAACGATGTCACGGTCTGCAGCAGTCACCATGAAGCCGTTGCGACTGTAGAAGATTGGAAGTCCTTCGTTTCGCAGCCAGTGGCAGGTCCTCGTGATCGCAGGCTGCTTGTACAGCTCGAAGGAAGTGGCGTAGCAACCAAATCGGTCATATTTGCTGGCAGGGGTGTAAGCCAGCTTCGGCTCGTGATCGATGCTCACTGCGAATTCGAGTACACGAATGACGATTTCAGGTGGAAGATCGAGGAGACGGAATGACATGTCTTCTTCATCGGTGGCTGGCTGCTGTAGTGGTGAGAGCGACATCTCTTTTTCGCCTGTGGCACTGGAATTCGCCGCCATGTCTGTGTGGATTTCCGTTGCGATGCTGAAGGTTGAGGTTGCACTGGAAGTCACAGTCCCTTATTGGTGTTGAGGCAAGCACTAGGCGCCAGCAAACAATTGAGAGTGAGGAGATGCACAATGACGCTACAATTTCACATGTCAAAGGAGACACGGACCGGCACTCAAGTTGCCATTCCGGGTCCCTACATGCATAGGCTACCTGTCCGCTGCAGACAATTGGCATCTGCCAGCGCGACTGCTCGCCTACACTCGATCAGGCAGATTGAGAGTGCTGCACACAGACATCGCGCAACTGTGGAGATCGAAAGAGTAGGACATTCATATGTCCTAAGCAGACGTGCTTACTAACAAGTCGACTAGCAAATCGTCGACTTTCGGCAGATCCACACGTATAGAGTGCGGTCGACTTGTTTTTGCCCTTCGTACGCGAGCTCCCCAAGCAGCACGCAGGTCAGGGGTTCGAATACCGGTACCAAGGAGTCAGCTTGAATTTGTTACACGATTCGTTCAATCAACATTTTTATTTTTTTCCCACGAATTGCGTGCTTCAAGGTATGATACCAGCGCACATGCAAACGTAAGACGCTAAGGGCGCCATGGGGATTTCTTGTCCGCTAACATGTTCCAGCGCTAATACTCAAGTGTACATCGCGTTTGGGTCTCTCGCCTCCTTATGACCAGGCACGTCGAGAATGCCGCGTAGGAATGCTGTGCATTGACGCCCACTCAACACGCAGAAACCGGTCCTCCACCATAAGTCCTGCGCATATTGAGCTGCGCTGGTGGCTCTCACTCATCGCCTCCAAGTTCTGCGTCTTCTACGTTGCCTGCCTTCCTCAATGTCCATCTCGCACCCAAAAATCTTTGCTGTCCCACCCAATCACGCGTGCCTCCATCGCCCCGAAGTCTTCAAACCGTGCGTATGACTCCAGAAGATCCTTGCACGAAGTCCATCCATCTTTGAACGAGCCTGTGGGCTCTCGTACCGAGATCTGGAATGAGTCCGGACAGACCATAGTCTCTGAGACCTCTTTCGCTTCCACGAGCTTTTCAGCGCTCAGCACTAGCTTTCCCTGGGCGAAGAGTACGCACATCCGACCGGTATCAAGGAACACGCCCCTGGCACAGTCTGCAATAGTCATGACCTGTTTGACCACTTCTCCCCAGCCCAGTTTAGCCACGCTGCTCGGTTTTGACTTTCGAGATGTCAGGAATACCGGGATGGAACTGATCAGTGAGCAATGCTTCGGCCCAATCGCATTGAGCCACTCGCACAAAGCGTGGAGATCAAGAATCCAATGTAGTGGAAGGTGCACTCTTTGCAGAAAATCGCGAGGTCCTCCCTGCGCAGGAGACGGCAAGTTCTTGTTATAGGAGGTGGGGTGGCGTTGGTCGCGCGACTTCGCCTTGGATGCACCGCACGGAGTGCTTTCCTTCCTGAACTTCCGAGGATCACAAAACGGAGAATGCGAAGCACCAACTCGACTGGTAGCTCGAGCAGCGGAAATGGCTTGTCCTCGAGTGGCTCGGCTTCGGCGCCGGGGGCGCAGAAGCACTATTGTTGTTTGCACCAGGTTGTCGTCACTGGCGCTTTGAAGCTGAAGGGCGGACTTCATATTCGCACCACTGGGTCGTCAAGTTGATTGTGGGTGGAGGAACAGAAGTCGGGGTGGAATTGAAGTCAAAACGTTCACCAAACGGTACCGCCAAGCAATGCACTTTCTTCAACATTCACATGTGCAACCAAGGAGCTGATTCGAGACTGCTTTCGAGCTGTTGGCGACCTTCAGATGTGAAAAATACAGCAATGGTGTTGACCATTCCGGAACAGCACCTGCAGCGGCCAATCTATTGGAGGCTACGAAGCGTTCACCATCTGGTTTTCGATTCGTGTGAAAAGACCTGCTCTGCTTCGCTTTCGACATCCGCTCGCGTGAATAGCAGTTCGAGATCTGTGTAGCAGCTCGCAGCACCTCGCGCCTCCAACACCCAGTGCCTCATCCTAACAAATCATTTCAACGTCCTGATTCTCCATCCTGCCCCTCCTCGTCTTCTTCGTCACGAACCCAGATGCGCTCCCAGATCTTCGAGGGCCGCCACACCGGCTCTTTGCGCCACTTATCGAGCATCGCCGCGCATGAAACCCAACCGTCGCTCAATGAGCCCTCAGCTTCACCGACATTCAGCTGGTAGCAGTCGGCCATCCGTCCGCTGCCCATTACGAGCTTACCCTTTCGAAAGAGTACCAGTATCTTCTCTCGTGGAATGCATGGTGGAAGCGAATACCTAAAAGTGCCAGATTTGGTGTGGAGAGCCAGCTCATTCTTCCACTCGTACCACATCCGGCCTTCTGGTCTGTGACCCTTGAACCACCTGACCCAAATCTCGCCGATGGGAGCACGGCTGGCTGGTCTGATGGTCATGACCCAGTCGTGAAAGCGGAACATTCCGTCGTAAGTACCATCCAGGTAGAACACGTTGTGCTTGTAGTACATTTTCAGTCCTTCCTTGCGAAGCAGTTGGCAGGTTTTGGTGATGGCGGGTGTAGTGGCTGGCATGACCCAGGCGCTCAGGTCCCTATCATAGTATTTGCAGATCGGAACTGGGTTGTCTCTGGAACTGGTCACGACGGCGAAGTAGAGGACTCGCAGTACTAGCTCGTCAGGTAGCTCGAGTAGTGGGAAGTGTTCGGTCTGCTTCGATGTGTTGGGGTCCAGTTGTTGCTGCTGGGCTCCCGCCTCTGCCAAATCGCCGTGTTTGTTCAGCACCATCTTGTTGCTCGAGTCGCCGAGAGCAGAATGCAATCCGATGCCTCGAAGCTTTGGTAAGTGTTCTGGGTTGGAGTATGGTGTCAACCGATATCTGATATGATTCTCAGCCAAGACTTTCGAGTGAATGATGGCTATTCACCTGCCCCACAAATTCACTCGCCCCACAAATTCACTCCGGCTGAAGTTCACAAAACAGGTTGGCACATGTTTGAGCAAAGCCAACGGCTCACTAGTATTACAGCACTGCGACCAATGTTTGCCGTGGAGTGCATCCCATACATGTAGAAGACACCTGCACCTTCGTGAGGCTGCTGCTTTCACGTTTCTACCCACGTAGCACACCGATTGAATCGCTTCTACGCGGCAGTAGTTTCATGTAGAGGTATTTCCCGTGTGCCCATAGTGACATTCATCTCGTCTAGAGACCGCGACCACTGTCAAGCGGCTAGCCAAGGCGAACGAAGACGACCCAAGAGGCTCCGTATCCCCGTTCTGCCGCTTCCCCCAGACGTAGAGCAATTGTGCCCAGCTTGTTTATCCTACCCATAAACACCGGATTGCTCGATTGCCTTGTCACTCTCCTGTTTGTCCACTCCTGAAGACGTGGTGTCTGAGCTCGAGTCAGAGGCCCAAAAGTCCTTATCTCTCAAATGACGCTCTGATGAGTTGGACATGTATGAACTGGACAACCCGGCGACCTGTCGCCACTCTGTGCCAGCATGTATACTCTGGCCGAAAGACAGCTTGTAGTACCTCCCCAGCCTACCGGATCCCAAGACAATCTTGCCACCTTGGAATTGCACAAACAACTGGTCGCGAAGTATCTTTTCCATCCTCGTGTCCTGCGCGAAACGCATCAAAAACCCCATCTCGTATAGAAGATCCCCCCATTCGAAGTGAGCTAAGGACTCGTCGATGTGCCAGTATGCGTGTAGACTCTGAATGGTGCTAGCGCGCTGTAGGCCGATATGACTGATCCATCGAAAGAGTTCGAAGGTGAAGTCTTGCGTAGTGAGGACCGCGAAGTAGTTGTGTTTGTAGAAGAATGGCAGGCCCTCGGAACGGAACAAGCGACAGACTCGAGTGATTGCAGGTTCTTGGTGGGCTTTGTCGTAATCTTTGATGACTATAGGTTCGTCTTTGGAGCTGATGACAACTGCCTGCTCGATAATGCGGATGACGAGTTCGGGTGGGAGTTCAAGGATCGGAAATGCAACAAAAACCTCTGTCTCGTCAACACGTCCACCATCTGAGCCAGTGCTTCGGGGAGGAGGCATCGTGCCACGCGGTATTGCTGAGAACACTTTTGGGCGATCGAGGTTGGCACGTTGTGGCGCAAACACCTGGCGCGTAGCACAAAAAGTCGGCGATCCGCGAGTCCCTCGTGCGAAATGGAATTTGGCGGGTGCTGGTACCGTTCACTTTTGCCTCATTTCGCATGTGTGATTGCCGTTCGTTGCTACTTGACTCAAGTTTGGCAACTGCCTCCTTCTCGGCCCATCCGGAGGAAGCTGCGTCTGTTTGCAGTCGCGAACGGCGAACAGCGGCGACTTCAGTCAAACACCTGGAGCCCTCGACACGATGCATGTCTCGACGAATTCTTCTCGTCAATGTCACGAAAGCCACGAAACTCCAGATTGCCATGCCACAACCAACGGCTCGAGAACCAAAAAGATTCGTGATAAAGTGTTTTCACTACAGCTGTCAAAAGGCTCCGGCGTTCCTCGCCAACGTCGGCCTTGCAATACGCTGCCCCCTCGTCTTTGTTGACCTGTACTAGATGAGTTTGATCAAGCTTCGTTCCACGAATGAACTGGACAAATACATCAGGAAAGTTCTCACCTGCTGAGCTTGACTGGGCAGCTGGATTACAGCTCGAGAATCCTCACAGGACGAACTTTGATGGCTTCACACTCCTGCAATGCTCGCGTGAGCCTTTCACACATCCTGGAGGATGCTTGGGAGTCTGTCAGGCAGCCATCGAATCTGATTGAAGACTGGTCTGTTCTTGGCAACGTGCTCATGCTTTGAACCTTGCTGCGAGTCGCACATTTCGACTCGTTTGGCTTATGACCACTTCTGTATATGAGACCTTCTATTTGAACAACCAGAGGGCGTCCAAGTCGTCGGGCATCCTTTGAAATCTGAATTGCTCACTTCTAGATAGGAGGCGCCAATCCTAAAATAAGAACCCATGCACATCGCCTCTTCGGGCAAATCTCGCAGGCCTTGGCGAAGTTATCGTTGGTCCTCTTTCAGGAAATTCTCCGTCTGCAGAAAGGATATTGGAAGCTCACAAAAGAATCTTGTTCTTATGCAGGTTTCAGAGTGATCTCCAACTAGGAGCAAAAGTTCTCGGCTAAGACTAGTCTTACCCCTCCATCCTCCAAGCCTCCTATTCAAATCCTTCGATAAAGTGACGGCTGCTTACTAGCAACGTTTCGTATGGCTCAGACACTTTCTACAGCTCCACGAAAAGATCTTTAACGTGTGGTTGATTCTCTGGACTACAACTGTCCAGTGTATCGCCAGTCATGAGTGGCGTACTTCACTATGGCGCGCTAGCGTTTTTGCTTGCGGCTCGACTATTACTTGCAGTATGTACAGCTACCAGCTGTGTCTTGCACGAGCGTTGGAAGAGCTAAACAAGATATAGGGTTTAGTCATTGTGGTACTGAAGGTGCTCTACAACATCTCGCCTTTTCATCCTCTTGCCAAGTATCCTGGACCTCTACTATGGCGAGCATCTCGATTCTTTGCCTCGTACCATCA
Source organism: Cercospora sesami (assembly GCA_013365235.1). Taxonomy (NCBI): domain Eukaryota; kingdom Fungi; phylum Ascomycota; class Dothideomycetes; order Mycosphaerellales; family Mycosphaerellaceae; genus Cercospora; species Cercospora sesami. Next base: position 10,149 of record JAASLG010000766.1, read on the forward strand.
TTCCACTGGGGATCTCTATCAGCATATCGCAGCCATTCACGAGAAGTACGGCGCAACTGTACGGATTGCTCCAGATGAGCTCTCTTTCACAGCTCCAGAAGCATGGCCTGAAATCTACAACTCGCGTCCTCAACTGGCCAAGACTCGATTCCACTTCGGACAGGACGAATCTGGCAAGATTACAAACAGCATGATCACCGCACCGGACCTCGAACACATGCGATTGAGACGATTGGCCGGCCCTGCTTTCCTCAATGCTGGAGTGGCTGAGGTCGAGCCAACGATGCAGCACTACGCTGAAATGCTCTGTTCTCAGCTTAAAGATGCCAGCAAAGATGGGTCTCAGAACATGGTCGAGTGGTTTCTCTGGGTACTCAACGATGTCATCGGCCAGCTCGCACTCGACCAGGAGTTCGAGTGTCTGAAGAAGCGTCGCTTGCACGAGTGGCCTAGCTACCTGTTACACATCCTCAAGGTCGGAGCTATTGTCAACCAATTCAAGCGTTATGGCCTACAGATGAGCATGCTGAAACTGATCATGCCGAAAGCGGCTGTTCAGAAGCAAGAGAAATTCTTCGAAACAGCCAAGAAAGCCGTGGATGTCCGCCTCGCCCGCGAGGACGATGGAAGCTCTCCAGCTGAATCTGGCAAGCGCCCGGATATCATTGGACTTATGCTTCGGGAGATGAAGGGGGGAGACCGCCTGACCGAGAAGGAAATTTTGGCCAACTCGATCTTGATCGTCGGAGGCGGGGCAGAGACTACAGCAACGACATTGACAGCAACCTTTTATCACCTGTGCAAAACTCCACACGCAATGCAAAGCCTCAAAGACGAGATTCGCGGAACTTTTACCAGGAGCGAGGATATTACCCTCAAGGCTACAGCAGACTTGCCCTATCTTAAGGCCACGCTTGATGAGAATTTGAGGATCTTCCCAACCGCTAGCTATATTACACCGCGGACGACGCCGAAGGAAGGCCATGTCATCGATGGTGAATTCATTCCAGGCGGTACTTATGTTTCGATGGGCCAGTGGTTCATGGGAAGGTCAGAGCGCTTCTTCGACGATGCGATGGAGTTCAGACCTGAAAGATGGACGAATTTGGAGGTGCAAAAGGCATGTGGAAGGAGAGTCGATGAGATCTTGAAGCCATTTAGCATGGGGCCGAGGAACTGCGTTGGAAAGCTGTAGGTTGACGTGGGATGCTGCCGAAGAAGAATGTTCTGCTAACGAGGCCACAGATTGGCACTGGCAGAAGCTCGCTTGATTTTGGCAAAGTTGATCTGGCATTTCGATTTCGAGCTTGATGGCGATCACGCTACTTGGGTTCAGGATGCGCGATTCTACGTAAGTTGTTCTCTGCTTTGCTGAACAAAATACGAGAAACACTAACAGCAATCAGGTACTGTGGGAGCTGCAACCTCTCAAGCTTCGTATTACCCCAGTTCAATGATCTGGACAAGACGGCGAAACTCCATTGTTGGGAGATACGCATCTTAACGTAGAATTGAAGTCAGCTACAGCCATCTCTAATCTTAGTCATAGTCAAGCCCATCTCCCAGAATCAATTGATACTCAACTAAGATGCGATCTCTCATCAATCTGCGCGTGACCAGAGAGCACTATACAGCCCTTCACACGTTCTCGCGTCTCGCCGCGGTTTCTACCATTCGTACCTTTCCCGTACTGCTCAGCAACCCTCTCATTCTACTTCTTATTCTTCACCACCTCGATCCACTGACCAGCGGCCTCCACAGCATACCCACCCTTCTTAGGCTGCCCATATGCGACCTGGTATCGCGGCTTCTTGCCCTTTGGCGCTTTCACAGAACGCACAAAAGTCTTTGTCTTCAAGCTGACTTTAGCCTCCACGATACGCAACCAAGCCATCTCCTTGTCGAAACCTCCGTCGCGTGGGTCCCACTCAACGAACAAGTTGCTGATATTCTTGATGCGATCCTCGCCGAGCGGATCGATCCAGCGGCAGAGAGCATCAGCCCCACGAGTGCTTGCTTTTACCAAGAAATGGTTCTGCTCGTAGAAGGCTTTGAGACCTGTACAAAGTCAGCATGTGATGATCTGAAGAGGATTTTGGTATGGTTATGACTTACCTTCGTCACGCAAAAGGCGACAAGTTCCAGTAATTGGTGGTTGAAGCAAGTCTTTGGACTCGTCTGGATCGATTCTGACTTGAAGCTTTGGGTATGCCCACCAGAAATGAGGCTCGTCGACGTTTATGGCACGGATCTTGATCGGATGCTTGCGAGAGCTCACATCCACGGCGTACTCGACGATGCGGATGACCAGCTCATCGGGCAAGTCAAGAAGACGGAATGGCTTCTCTTCGTTGGCGCCAAGATCAGAATCCTTTGTCGCTTCCGGGGCACCAACACGACCGGCTGTGCCATCCTGGGCTGTCGTATCTTTGATGCTCATTGTTGCGAGGTCGTGCTCAACAAGTGCGACTTTCTTCGAGTGGCCGGATCGACGACCTCTGTGCTTGCGCGCCATCGTATTGTAGTTTGGCGAGGTGTGGTCGGTTTTGAGAGCGTCGAGTGCTGATGCAGGCGGGTGGAGTGACAGGCAGTGCGATGCTTGTGCTGAAGTCTGTTCCTGGAGTCGGATGTAGAGGTGAAGGTGGTGCAACACATGGGTGGGCTAAAGAATGTCGGACGAGCTCGTGGCGAGTGAATGCGCATTCACAGTGAATGGTCCGTGCTCGCCTGCTGGAGGTGAATGAGTCCTGATTCGGTTTGTACACATCCAGGCACATAGTGCTTTGAAAAACCAGACATAAACGAATCGTACTGTCCTCAGGTAGATTATACGGCATATAGACATTGCTGCTGGGTTACGAATGTATATGAGCTCAGAATCATAAGTACGCTGTGCTCAGTAGACGAATGGTTTTGGGGTGAAGCCTTTTGGGGTGTTGAGTTGCAAATCGGTTACTGGCTATCTTGCCCGTCAAGTTTGCTGTGAAATATGAGCTTTGCTTGCTGAACAAGGCTGCATGTCTGAGGAAACTGCGTACGAGAATACGTCTCTTCCTTTCGCTGTCCTCTTGTCTCCACACCCTCCTCCAAGCATAATAACTGCTTCCTTTTTACAAGCATCAATTCGAACAACAGGTTATATGGTGCAACGGCTAGCACACTCCTCACCAAAGGTTGCCAAGGGCTTGAGCGTGGTCTAGGGACTGTCGGTACACCGGTTGTAGCACGGCACTGCCACGTTTGGTGTCTGTGTGAAGCGAGAGATCCATGTTCGATTCATGGTATGACCATCATTTTTGCCCTTGCCCTTCATGCTTACTATTGCAATCACAACCAACAAGCGAGGAGGCTGCTTCTGCTTCACTTCTGGTCGAGCCGTCGATCTGTCGCATTGGCCATTTTGTTTTGCTCTTTCCACAATTCTGCTGTGCAATTTCAGTGAATTCAGGAGGACAGGAGGACCCCCTTCACTCTCGCCATTAGGCGATTGCATCGTATGTTCGTGGTCGTGAGCGATGAATTCCCTTCTTGCTTCTCGCCTATTGACAACGGCCCTGACCTACGAAAAGTCTCATCTTTCGCAGTCAATGTAGGCGAGCCGGGCAGACTCTACATTCGCCAGTATCGCGACCGAGCTCCGTTACGGCTCTGTAGTGCAGCGGATAGCATATCCAGTACAAGTGAGGGTGATACTGGTCCCAGCCACCCGGTCGTAGCGCTCACTCGTCGTGGTTCATCCTCACGAGAATGCGACTGGAAGACCTACGTTCGATTCGTGGCGGAGCCAAGCTATTTTTGCTTGAACCTCTGGTCCTTTGCAGAGCTCGGGGAGGCTCAATTGAGATGATGTCGGTCGTTTGTACATGTACACAAGCTGAGGGTCAACCCGGGGCGGAACGGCGCCAGTATTCAGTGAAAAAGGTCAGGGAGGCATGGCATAATTGTACTGTTCAACCCGTATCGATTTTGCTTTTACCAGTCTGATGATACACACGCACACCAAATCCGCTTCGAAGGCCAGCCGTTAATGTTTGGAAAGCAGAAACGCCGTTGGCCAACGTACTCCCCAGAAGTTATGCTACAGTTGGAGAGGATCCGTGGCCATGCGTACCCGCGAAACTCGACAGCGGGCGAGCGTATGGTGCATGGAGCCAAGCGCCAAAACCAGAGATCGCGCATGAAAATGAAACCCCAG
>JAASLG010000767.1:0-15911 GCA_013365235.1 Cercospora sesami
TTACCTCGCTGCGCAACACGGGGTGCCTTGAATACGCCGCGCAAATGCAGAGTCACGGAGAGCGAGGATGTACCTGGGCCCACGGGCGAAATATGCCGTGTTGAATAGTCGTAGAAGGCGGCCAGTACCTCTTCTCCATATGTCCTCTTCTCCATATGTCCTCTTCTCCATATGTCCTCTTGATCTTCCCGGGCAATGCGGCGCTTGTCCCGCCGACATCCTTCGTCGCCATAACGTACGAAATCAGGTCTGAACCGAACTGCTCGTCAAAATCCATGGTAAGGAGCTCCGTCTAGCTAGTCGATGGGAGCTGCGTGTCGCCGAATTGGCGGAAATGTACCTCGTTGTTCCGCCCCCTGCACGGGTACGACACCAAAGTAGCAAAGGGACTTAAGAAGTTTCCTTTCGGAGCCATGAGATAAGCGGGCGGAATTTCGACGTCATCAAGCTTCGACAGTTCGTTGACCGAACGCTCCTGGAAATGAGTAAGGATCAGTCGCAGGCCAGAAGGTGCTGATGTCGAGGACTGCGGGCGTGGTCGAAGCGCTGTCGCCGCTATACTTGTCGCGAACTCGGTCAACAAACCTCTGAAATCGAGGCTGAAGGTCAGGGTGCATGGCTGCTATGAACTCCGCAAGAACCTGGCTCGGGTCAAGCTGGGCCAGTTCTCCAGAAAGCATCTTCCGCGCGAACTGGAGCGACAGCTAGTGATCGCAACACTCATCGTGTCCATCCGGCTCGTCGAAGCGCCGCACGTTGTCCTCGTTGAGTAGCTGCAACTGATGCTCCACACTGTCCGCATCATCGATGAGTGCGTATGACCAGCTCATGATGTCTGTACCGGCAGGGTGGACGCGTGAAAGGCGCCGCACGTACTCAACCTCAAGGGAGTACCCGTCCATGTATGGATTTTCGGCCGGCAATGTGTCATCGGCTTCGACTTCGAGTTTCACTGGCGCTCCAGGCTGCTCGTCTGTTCGATGCATGGCCACTGTTGAGGTGGCAAGGTCTGAGCGCCCGCGCTTCTGCTTCTTGAGAGGACGGATTTCGTCAATGCGGGAGTCATCTTCGTCAAGTTGAGCCGCTGGCGCAGTAAAGTCAGTGGAAGCGATGGCAAAATCTGCGAGCTGCTCAACAGTCAGGTCTCCGCTGACTGCGAGCGAAGCTTCAGCAACAGCTTCAGCAACAGCAAGTGCACGCTTTTTGAACTCGTTCTCTCGTGTGATGGGCAGAGATGGTGTCGGCTTGCCAATGCCACTGTTCTGAATCCAATTTATGACTCTAGTATTATCACGAGTGTTCCTGCTGATGTGTTTGGCACCCTGTGGATGTGGAGTGGCGAGTGTGACTCCTCTCAAAACACTGGCTTCGAGTCGCATGTCCAGAGCAACCCGAAACATGTAGGCGAAGAAACGCGGCTCGAGAAAGCCACGAGGACTCAGAAAGTCGAACATGTCCTTCTTGATTTTGTCGCACATCCTCTCTCGTAACGGGCGGGTGATAGCGACGCTTTCCCGTTCGTTGAGAATATCTTCGTGTGCTTCAGGTTGCAGGTGAGTCTTGAACATACGATTGGCGGTGCGGTATCGGTAATTCTTGTCGACCCGGGCCTTCAGGTGATCATGGCCCTCGCAGAATTTGTCCATGTCTGGAACAGAGACGACGAGTCCTTTTCGTTCCTGTTCATCGACATATGCTCGGAATTCTGCAAGCTGCACTTGATCTGATCAGGACAATTGAATGACAAGCGAGGCTAAGTAGAGTGAAACGTACTGGGGCATGATAGCTCGCTGTTACTTGATAAACCTGCCCAATAGTCGACTTCTGCTTCTTCTTCGCCTTCTTCTTGCGTGGCTTGGTTTGCTCGTCCGATGCTGTGATTGTCTGCTTGGGATGCGCTACCGACTTCGAAGAGGAGGCAATGTATGTGGCGTAGTCGCTGACTCTTCGGGATACTGAATATCATCACACAAGATCGCTATGATTTCTTATCAGCGGTGCTGCCGACCTCGTGGAAAGGCTGCCAGGTGTTGCCACAGGCAATAGCTCTTGGGATTCCATTTCACCAATTGCGTGCGGCTTATGCACAACATGACCTGTCACCAATTCCCCATTCACGCAGCCCTCACAGTATCGCATTCGAGAGTCCAAGCGCGGTATGATATATGTGGTAGAAATCCAGACGAAAAGATTCCAGCACGCACTCAAAAAGACAATGTCCGCGAGTAGGACTCCGAAGAATATGGACCACCCACCCTTAGACTTTGGTACGGAGCACAGGTATTGTGCGAAGAGTGTGGTGCCAGTCGCTCTGGTTGCCGAAGCAAGTTGGTCATCTGAATCGTACCGCTGCGTGACGGTGCCTTTGTTCTGGCCATCAGAAGCTGCGTCCAGATCGGAGTCAACGATTGACTGCAAATAGTCAATGCCTTCGGCCTTCAGCAACGCATTCGTGTCATTTCCAGCGCCGAAGTCTGAGAGGAGAAGAGAGTAAAACGTCTTGCCGAAAGCGTCAACAGAAGTGCTGATGTTGGGGAGCTGATAGTTGCCGCCGCCGGTCGTCCACTGCTCTGACCAGTCTTGCATCGTTTTGTTTGTGTTGTCGCTTCCAGGATTCATGAAGGAAAGCCCTCCTTGGTCGGTTGAGATACCAACATTTGCATCAAAGAAAGTCATCTTTTTGTAGTCGGTCTCCTCCAGGTTGCGGGTAAGCGTAACAACGCCTGCTCCCCACGATTCGGTGTTAGAGGTTCCTGGGACCGAATATGCCATGCCTGTTGCTATCTGCCCATACCACGACATGGCTATCTGGATGCCATACCACATGTTGACGTTGCCTGTGGTATTTTGCGTCAAGAATCCGTCAGTGATTCGTCGCGCATCCCTCGCAGGTGGCAGTTCGAGGGCGAAGCTGGCATCGACGACGCCCTCTCCCGATTCAATTGTGCAAGAAACTGCCGCTTGTGCATTTGTGGCTCCCCAACTCCAGAAATTCTTGGCTTGCCGACTGTTGTCCCGTCTGGCAAGATTGATGGAGATTTCGGTGACCTCGCAATCGCGGAGCGTAACATTTTTGTACGATGTTGAAGATAGAACCTCATAATTGGCGGCGCTGTAGTTCCCGTCTCGTAGGCTGTCCAGCGTGTAGACGAAGCCTCTATTTGTCGTCAAGTATCGGGTGCCGACTGTAAGCAAAGCCGGTTGACAATTTGTCTCCATGCTGTTTAACCATGAAAATGGCTGTCTCTGGAACCATCTCCTTGAGCTATTGCTCTCTGTTTCGTTTGGGTTGGTGGTGTACACGGACTCCAGCTGATAGGCATTGCTCGCGACCGCGACGAAGGAGAAGAGGACGGTCAAGACCAAACCTCCCACAATGATAATCCATGTGAAGATTGGGCTGGGAAAGGGTCGAGATAGTGGATACTCGAAGAACGAGTTTCCAGATTTCGCGCGCATGGCTAGAACTTGCTCGATTGAAAGAGAACAGTGCGCAGGTATCTTCTGTAGGCAATGAGAATTGAAATTTGTACCTACTCGGGGATGTTCAGTCTATTTGAGCAGAGTTCGGCGATGATCTGTAGTGCATGTTGGTGTAGAATTGTCTATGCAGGTTGGGGCTGAAGAAGCAGCCCTGATCCTTCGCGCAGAACGCTTGAACACGCTGTGCCACGCGATTTGCGCCGCGTGCACCGCAGCATGTCGCGAGCCGAGGCACACACTGTATGCCGTGTGATGGTATACATCGTTGGACGACAGCAACGTTACCTCTGTTGTTGCGTCGAATGGTGGTGTTGGCGTGAAGAAGACAAGCAGAAGTCCCTTTCCCTACGGAGCGACAACCAGGAGCACTGCCAAGCCGCAAATCGCCAGGAGGGAAAGGCTGAAATTTGCGCCACTGCGCGACGGGCCCAATGACAAGCCTCCCTCGGCTTGACGCTACCGTGGCATGTGGAATGGCGTAGACCAGAAGTGGGCGCGCTTCGGGGGAGATGGGGCGCTACTTTGCCTCGACCAACATTTGTTCAGTGTCATGTCTCCCTAATACTACCGCACCCTCACTCGTTCATGCCCGCCGCAGTCCTTCGTTGAACAGTGAGCCCGCGCACGGCCAGTACCAGAATGGCGCCCATCGTGCGGAATATCATCTTTTTCATGGGGGCGGTCGTCATCCTGGCCGTCCTCTACTCCTCCACATCCATATCTGGCGCGACGACGAGATGGACAAATCCAGCGTTAGGTATATCGGCTCTGAAAGAGAAATTTGGCGATCTACTGCCAGAGGCCGGCGTTGACCCTCTCGCAGGGGATGCTTCAGCGGCGAACCCGCCGAGTGCTGCGTTGGGTGTGCCGGACGATAGCATCAAGAAGGGTGATGCAGACAAGAAGGTCGACGAGGGGGTGAAGCCAGAGGACAAGAAAGAGGATGACAAGAAGGAGGGTGGCAAGGAGGGCGACAAGAAGGAAGGCGAGGAGAAAGAGGAGAAGAATGGCATGGAGAAGGCGCTCGAGGAGAGCAAGAACTCCAAGACCGAGTTCAATGAGGTCAAGTACGCCTTTCAATACGATCTCGACCAATACCAAATGCCGAAGTACAACGCACGAGACCTACGACGATACATGCCTGTGAACTGGCAAGGACCAGGACGACACGGTTACTGCACATACTATTCCACGAGGAATGCCACGCTGCACGATCCCTACTTTCTGGCCGCTCTCCAGTTGACTTACCGTCTTCTCTGGGATCCCAAGTCGAAATCTGAGAAATACCCGCTGGTCGTCTTCGTTGCTCCGTTCACACCAGACGAGCATCGCCATATTCTCGAGGCAGCAGGCGCCATTGTTCGGGAGCTGGACTTGATTGAGTACCACCCGGACAAGGCTACTTTCGCACGCTGGAGAGACCTTTTCTCCAAGATCAACATGTGGGGCCAGACGGACTTTGAGCTTCTGGCTTTCCTCGATCTCGACGCTTTCCCAGTCCAAAACATCGACGGCATTTTCCACATCGCAGACAGGCAAGCCTGTAAGCCGGAGCTACTACCCAAGGAAGACAAACTCCACCAGAAAGAGATCTGCGACTATGTCTTCTCCGGAACGTCAGTAGGAGGCGGATACAAGGAAGTCAATGTCGGAGTCGTAGTCTTCAACCCCAACGAAGCGATGCGCAACCGACTCCTGCGCGAGAGCTTGCACACAGACAAATGGGACAACTTCATGGCCGAGCAAGCATTCTTGAGCTATGCCTTCTCAAGCGATGGGCCATTCCCAGCATCCGAAGTCGATCGGACATGGAATGGCTTCTTCCCGCAGGATGACGAAGGGCCAAAGACTGGCAAATTAAAGATCATCCACGAAAAGCTGTGGGCACAGAACGACCACTTGAAGTGGGCAAAGAAGTTCTGGGATGATGAGTGGAAGGCCATGTTGAAGCTGTACAACAGTAAGAAATTCGTGGAAACGAGACAGAAGGCTGGCAAGCGGCCATTCTAGAGAAATTGTATATGACGGACCTTCGGACCATGTATTAGCATTTGCGAGCGTTTTTGTGTACAGAATACGTGCAGGGTTGGGCAGCATTGGGCATGATACCAGTCGGAGACATTACAAATTCATTGAAAATTCATCATCGGTGCCCGTGAGGCATGCACCTTCTCTCAATGTCGTCGAATCGCAATCGTACAGAATCATTCATATCGTTACCTCACTTGAGACTCTTGGTCAAGTTAAGCTCATAGTCCTGGACCAAGCCAAGTTCATCCTTCCCGTGCACCGACTTTCTCCCAAGCATCATGATCAGTAATACTTCGATCTCGGTGGTGGTGCCCCACGATTGTCGTAATACACTTCCTCCCTGTAATATGGCTGCCTCGCATATACATCAGCCGGCGGCGGTGCAGCAATCCTCCCCACACTTCGGCTTCTCGTTCGTCTGTATCCATCCACCGGAGGCACAGATTGACTACGCGACCTGGTGCGACTGTGGTGTCTCGGTGGAACATAAACCTCTTCTCGAATGACTCTTGACTGGCTTCGACGGCGATGGCGTTTCCTGAGAGAAGGCGTTTCGAGAATGATGTACCACGCGTGGAGGATCCCGGGAATCCATCCTAGAATGCAGAGGATGATGTTGAGGAGCACGTGGCCGCTGCAGCCGCGTCGGATGATGACTGGCAGTGGTGGGAGGAAGATGGCGATGATGGCGAGGATAGTTCCGCCCTGCAAAGTGGTCAGAGTTGTCTGAATTTATCGCGTAACGGAAGAACTTACCAAGACCATTTTGATGGCTCACGCTGCAGATGACAGTGATTTGATGACTTGGAGTACGCGTGGATTATCCTGCTGCCTAGCAGTCTTCAAGTTGTTCTCTTGATCAACAGTCGTTACTTCCTATCTCGTTGTCGCAGTAGTGTTGAGCGCAGAAGGTGGACGGAGTGAGACATCATCGACAGAAAGACAATGTGAAACGATCGAAGAAAGTGGCCTTGGGCGCATTCTTATGAATAATTTTGTGCCATCGCAGCTGACCTGCTACCTCATTCACTGCTCACTTACACATGGATGCACTGCATTCGGAACGTGCAAGCTATGACGTTGATCGGGGCGCAAGCTGTGCAAGTTTGCATTGACGACCTGCTCATCCCTGCCCGGCCAAGAGGACGAGTCAAGCGGATCGAAAAGAGGCCGCCCAGTTCCGGTGAGATGAGAAATACTTGAAGTGGGGAGTAGACATTGATGGTACTTTCGAGCTATGTAAACTACGGCTGGTTGCCTCAGCCTTGCCCGGACTGAGCTGCTCATGTTCTCGACGGCCTCGAATCGGGCCCGAATTGCATGTTCGTGGTATCGTTCGAAGGCACGATACTGATGTGGCCTCATAATCGGGTGTGCTTTCATCGAAGGCACCGATAACTTCGCCTCTCTTGGGACTCATTCCTGCGATTCCAAGCTGTATTGAAGGACTCCATTCTCACCGGGTCCGATGGCAGGCTATCGTCATCAAGCAGCGAAACAGAATCGTCCGCTTGAACGATACCGGATCTTGACCAGATGTTCCTCCTACTCGTGAAGTCTTCGGAGTTGGATCGTGCTGCTGAGGCTTCTGACCTCTTTCTGAGCTTGGCCTTGCCGGCCCAGCCGCTCAACAGCGCGACAGCATTGGCGACCCGCGCCATGTTCATTTCAGGGTGACGCGTCTCCAGGACGCGCTCCATCTCACTCCAATCCCCCATGATGATAACGATGTCTGAACTGTCTTGGAAGCATGCGAGCGAGGAACTGCGTCCGCGTATAACAGTTCCTTGGCCTCCGCTTTGACGCAATTTTCCTGTCGCAAGAATAGATCCAAGACAAAGAGTCCTAAGGGAATATGGCCCATGGAACAAAGGGTTGGGATATTAGCAGACAATGCAGCAATTTCGATGTGCATCATAGGCTCCATAGCACTGCCTTCCATGTGCGGGCTCACTGCGACATGGCGCATAGTGTCTTGCTTGTTATCACCTGGGCAAGAAACTCATCCAATGACTATTCAGACCTCATCAGCACATGCGACAAAATGTTGTGTGATAGCAGATGCTTACCGAGAGAGTATTCTCAGCTTCGTCCCGCGCAACTGGGTGTCTCGTAGCTTTGAGAAGGCTTGCCAGAATTTCGAAGTGAAGTTCGTCAATTCCATGGATCCGCGCCGTGTCGAGGGGCAGCTCCGCGCATCATCAATTTAATTGCAAATGAACCGATATGGTCGTTTCATCTTCATCGCGTGCGTTTTGCTCATCTGTTTCCCTTGGAGAAAATGAGCCACGACGTTCAATGGCACTGAAGTTGGAACAAGACTCACATTCGTCCACGCATCCCAAGCCTTCAACACACAAAGATAACACATCTCAGCATCATGCTCTTACGATCACAGGAATCTCAACCATCGAGGTCCCAGTACAACGCTACCGCACTCACCTTATCCCCACCCACATACTCTTCGGTGTACTCGTCCAGTTCTGCTCCCAGGTCACTCATCATCGACACCTCCAACCACCTCGCATAATTCCCATCTCCTACGCTACCGCCCACGACTGCTTTGCCCACTCCTCTCACCCCTTCCAGTAATTTCAGAACCGTGAAATCACAAGTCCCATACGAAGGCTGGAAGACTTCAATCTCCAAATACTCCAGCCCCGTGAAGCACTCCGTGGCTTGCTCTTTCGTATACCTCGAATCAATATCCAACCTCACATGAAAAAAGAACCTCTTGATCAACTTCGTCACACTCGGATACAGCACGGGCGGAAGCGTAGTTTTATTATTCGGCAATTTGAACAGCAAGAAGGCAGGTAATGTCGTCAAGAGATTCGCATGCGCCAAGAAGGTATTCTCGCCGTACAGAATCGGCGCGGCTTCGGCGTGGACTTGCTTGCACGTGCGGAGAATGTTAGCGCAGAAGCGGTCGTGGGGACGCCGGCGTTGGTGGAGCGGATAGCGGATGTCGTGGATCAGAAGCAATTCGTAAATGGCGTTGCGAAGCTCGGAAGGGAGGGAAAGGAGCGGAGAGGAGGACTGGTTCGCGACGTTGTGGTGGTCCACGGGTGTGATAGGGGCTGGGGGTTGTTGGTCAATCAGGATCATTGTGGTCGGTGGTAGATTACTAGGGAGAGGTGTGGGAGGAAGGAGACGACGAGGAAAGTCTACGTGGTGTGAGAGGTAGTCGCGGGCGACAAAGTGTACCGCGCCATTTGTTCGGCAGGGACAAGCTCTCTCGAGCTTGTTGCTCGGGCGGTGGGAGGTACTTCTGGCGTGCTGCCGAAAGGAGGTGTCGCTCTCAAAAGTGATGACGAGCAGCTTTCCGCGCTTCGTCACCTCGACACGAGTCACGTCCTTCCGAGATGCGTGTATGCTGGGGAAGCGTACCATAATGTCAGGTGCACTAGACAGAATATGGAGAGTGCAAAAGACGTTTGCACGCGTCGCGATCAATTTTTCTCGACTTTTTTACTGTTTGTCGTTGCTCATGTACAGTACATGCTTGTTGCCATCTACAAAATTCACACACCGCCTCCCGATTAACGTCTCTCGTATGCAGAATCCAATGCTCATGTACCGCTATGCAAACAAAAGGTGTATCAAAAAGCAGCTTGAGAAAACATCATGTCGAGTGCCCATTCGATGGGACACCATTCGAAGGCACGTGCTGGGCGCCTTCCTGCGTCAAATCGAACGGCCATGGCCAGCCTCCCGTTGTCATCTCAGCTGGCAACTGGAAGTCATCATGCGGTGTGCGCATTCCCATGTTGTTCGTCATCTGATGATGATTGCCGTGCGGAAGCACCGAGTGTGTGCCATTCGGGGCATTGCTTGGCACGTATACACTGCGCGCGCCGTCCATTGTATGCGGATACGGACTGATATGCTGTCGCGGCAACTCTGAAAGCATCTGTCGTTGTGTCTGTATGTATTGATCGATCTTGTCGATTCGTTTCCGGAGGCCTCGACTTGATCCAGCAGCTGGCTGAAGCCCAGTTTCAAGGTCTTCCAGCAGATCGGCCAGCTGCACCATAAGCGTTCGAACCCTCTGGTAGGAATCCTCGTTCAAAACGCCTTGCATGACGGAGGATAAAATGTGACCAATGCCTCCAAGATGGTAGACTAAAGGTGTTGAGATCGCTCTGAGGTAGTGTTGAGGAATGTCGCTGAACGTTTGGAGTACTGTATCAGCCACTCGGCACTTCTCCTCCACATTTTGCATATTGCTCGTCCGCGACTCCAATAGAGTGATTCGCACCAACTGCAGCGTGGCTTGTATGTTGGCGGCCTGGAAGCCGTATATGTCTTGACTGCGGTCTCCTGTCGCAGGAGCCGTGTAGTTTTTGAAGCGATCTGGCAAGCTGTAGTAGAGATTGATGACGTTTTCCATGATCTGTGTGTCCGGCATGGTGTTCGCCATCATCAGCCTGACAACAGAAATGCGATCATCCCGACGTGACTTGCTGATGCGCACTCTCTTCATGGCATGCTCGAGAACACGGTACAGATCAGTGGTAAAGTTGAACCCGCGTAACCAGTTCTCTGGGTTCTGTTTGACCGTGACCCCTAATGCCAATTCCTCGTCCGTGGTTTCGCAAGGGTAAGCAACGTATGAGTGAGTCTCTTGGGACCTCGGAGTTGTGTTGAAGACGACGGATGTGTAGACGTCAAAGCTGTACATGGCCCAAAATAGGCGTCTTCGCTCCTCCTTTTCCTGAATAGATATCTCTTCTGGCCAGTGTGCCTCATCGTGAAATCGCTGAATCGTTGCGAGTGTCATATAGTGACCCATGTACAGGTGCATGGTCTGAACCTGGCCATACTGGATGGCCGTCAGAGCAAGCAAGGCACATGCGCGCAAGTAGCCCAAACCAGTAGCATGCGTCAAGTCTTTGCAGATGTTATCCTGCGCTGCTGAGAAGAATACTTCTGAGGAGTTGCCGACGCTTTCTTCGATCTGGTACTTGTCGCCCAGCGCTCCGTCTCGCGTTCGCGCGGCCGCCAGCGCGCATGCTGCCATGACAGATGCGAAAAAGCCACGATCCTTAAGGTGCTGCCGTTTACGAACACGATTCCAGAGTGTCGGTCCATGGAAGAATGGGAATAAAGGATATACGACCTCCATGTATATCTCCAGATACCGGTCAATGGTTTGCTGGTTGGATGCCGCAAAACAATGCCATGCTACGCTCAACAGATCATCTCGTCGCCCTTCACGCACAACTTCATACGCGCCTGTGAACTCAGCGGACTGTAGCGGCAGGACGCTGTGCTGGTAGCCATTCTCAAGCTTTATGGCCGGTGACCCCGACTGTCGAACATGATCAGTCTGCGCAAACATCTGTCGTACAGCATGCAGTGCTCACCTGAGTAGCACGCTGTTGCTGCGCCGGGATAATGTTCCCAGGCACAGCATGTGCCGCTGATGGGTTACGGCGTCGCCGTGATGGCCTATTGTAGGTGCAATCTACGGCAAAATCGTAGCAATTCTGACACTTCCGAGGCTCTTCATTAGAGGGCCTGCATCGTATGGATCTGCGATGGCACAAGTCGCAAGCTTCTGTATCGCGTATACGTGCGTTAGCCTGGTAATAGGTGAAGTTCGAGGCATACGGTATGCCGGCCAAGTGAAGTCAAGATGGCCGGTGAAGGCAAGTCGACCCCGAGCATAGAGGGAAGGAACGTACGAGAGATCCTCTGCAGCTTTCGTGGTCGTTCATGGGTACTCTTGGAAGACATGTTGTCATATTTGGGCCACGGGGTGGACTCCGACCGGCATGGCCCTTTAGCAGCTTAGTCTGTCGCATACATTAAAATCCTGGCTGGAAGAAGGAAAGAAAGAGCAGGCGTGGCAAGTCAAGAGCAGCCGTGTAGCCTGCAAGAAAGTACTGTGCAGGATCGAGGGAAACAAAACGTCCTCTCTCTCTCCACTACACTCCACCTCTGCAGGCCCGCCACCCTGGTTTGTCAACGGCCATCGTTTCTGCCGGGGCTTCCACAAATCTCGATGGATTTTCCAGAAATGCAGTAGCAGAGAACGAGCCTCCCTTGGTTTCTGCCCATCGATGTCACTTTGCATCATTTGGCATTGATGGCACTTCCTCCTTCCCGAACGGACAGACAGTGGGTCGATGTGGCGCAGATCCAATCACAACCTCGGATTTCACATGACACTAACTCCGGCTTCGCGGAGCCTGTGCAGAATGGGACAATGCGGTACCAAGCGGTACCTCGAAACTTCATGAACAATTCTGGCCGCGCGCTGCGGTCTTCTGTTGACTGTCGATGGTTGTTGTCGGCCGGCGACAGTCACCTCGCCTCGACGCTACATGTCATGGTCTTGGCCACATGAGCCACAATCCTGTCGGCCCCTGGCATCCCAATGGACGAGATTTGTCACTGGTCAGGACCTTAAAATCGACAGCAAAATAGCCAGGAATTGATCAGCACCACGGTCACGCATGCTGGAAGCGCACCCAATGAGAACACCCTTTCAGGGCTTTCCGGAGCGCCGCAAAAGCTGAAACGGATTGATTGGGCTTTGAGCCGAGTGGCCCTCGTCCAGAGGCGCCGTGCTCCTGCACCGCGGCTCTTGTTGCAGGTCAGGACTCAGAAGTCCACAAACGAACATGATTGCGATGCGCTAGGAACTCGCTCCGTCTCCGAAAACCTTATTTGCAAGTGAAGATTTGTGGTTGGGAGTGCCAATTCCGCGGAAGTTGGAGCCAGACCCAGCCGGATATATATATGACTGCAGCTGCCCAAGTCTGCACGCGATTCCCCTGTTGCCACCATCGCTCGGTGGCCCTTCGTATCACGAACCAAGATCTTTTCGATGCTGTGATCATGCCAGCGGGAGTATGCTTTTCCATACTCAGATTACAGGCATGTGCAACATGTGCTTAAGTGCTGTGTAGCAGGTGTCGGTTTTGCGGCAGCGTCGAAGCCGGCTTATAGGCTAATTGTACATCAATCTATGCGATAAATACGCATGGAGAAGTCGTCGCTTGCTGCAGCTAAGTATGAGCAACCGCTGGACGACGCCTGGCATGCTGCAGGCCTCCAGCGTAAAGAGCTGACCGCTTTCGAGGGCACAATTTGCGCGGCCATGTTCTCTGACCGTAGTATGTTCAGACTTTCGCTATCGATGTTGATGAGGCCGATGTTGCCGGTTTCATCACCTGCCGCCAACACCAAATGGCCTTCGTGGACTTGACTGTCGAAAGCGATGGCAGTCAGAGGAGCTGCAGCCGCATGCGTGGAAATGCATTCCGCCGTTCCGCCATGCAGTCTCCATATCTTCACGCTCTTATCCCTGCCCGACGTCGCAAACACATGTCCAGCAGCTGCAGGGGCCCAGCAGCAATCCAGGATCATGCGGGAGTGTCCCTTTGGATTACTCACGAGGAGCGCATATGTGCTTGATGCATCGCCACTCTTCTCAAACAAGGCCCACTGCCGGTCCCTTCCCACACTCAAGAGATAGCGATCGTCTGGTGAGAAGGACAGGCTCGTGACCGTCAAGCTGTGAGCAGTAAGCGGAGGTTTGACTTCGCGCCACTCTTTCGTCTCGTACAGTCTGATGACAGCGTGGTCCAACGAGCTCGCCTTGCAAGCTGTGGCAACCAGGGAGCCGTCGTTGCTTGTAGCGACCGCAGATATCTCATAACCATGTCCGTACAGCTTCTCGTGTTCGGGCCACAGAGTATGCCGCGCGAGGTGATCTTCGAATGGAGGCTGTTCGAGTTCGAGGTTGGCTTTGCTGGGAGCAGTGTCTGCTGCTTCTGGCTCGCCTGCATCGAATGTCGTGTCCTCACCCATGCCATCTTGCTCGTCGCCATTCGTGGCCGTCATTGCTTTGTTTGACAGACCAAGCACTGGTATGTCAGCCGCGTCCGGGAGATGAGCTGATCCAGAAGTCGCAGCGCCACTCAGTTTCGCGAGAAGATTCTCAATCGCTCGAGGTTTGTCGAATACCCGAAGCAGCTTTTCGTCAGCTCCTGAAATGAAGCGATCTTCAGTGATAATATCGATGCAGTTAAGGTCGTAACCATGTATTTGCGGACGTGCGAATTCATGCCAGGACAGTGCTTCGCCGCCTTGCCGCTTCCATGTTGCATATAGGCGGGTGGTCTGGTCGGAACCCGTGGACAGCAAGTATTGTCCCGATCGTGCCCAAGCGAGACTGCGCACTTCTTCCACGTGCCCGCCAATGCCCACGTCTTGCGTCCACATATCGCTGACCGAGTCATAGCTCCATCTTCGCCAGCTTCCCGTGCGGCCCAGACTAACCACTGAATGGGAGTCATGTTGCCAAAGTCCGACCCAGAATCCACCTGTGCTGCCAGTTGCCGTTGTTGACCCTTTCTGAGAACTGATCTCGCCCAGCCGACTACTACATACCCAGAGCCCAGAGGCAGGTTCCACATTCCATATCGACAATGAGTTGTCTGCAGATGCTGTGAGCAAAGCAGGCACTGCGCCATCCCGTGCTCTTGGCGCCCAACGAGCTGTATAAATCCAGTCCTCGTGACCAATGAGCAAAGCTTCGAACGTCACAGTGTGCTGCGAGATTCCATTACCGACTGTGTGGGCTTTGTTGGACAAGGATGTCTTCTCTGCAGCTGTCACAAGCTCGCTCGCGTCGCTGACGGAGGTGGTCGCAGTGTTCTTGCCTCTTCGGAAGCGCCAAAGACGAGCATATTTGTCCTGGCTGGCGGAAGCCAGTAGAATATCGCTTCCAGAGGTCAAATGTTCGAATGTGAAATCCAGAGATCTGATCCACCCTTCATGGCCTGTCAAAGTGGCGTGAAGCTCAAATTCGCCGCAAGATTCCTCTTTCTGTGAATACAGCTGGATGTGACTGGCAGTCCCGGCAACTGCGAGGACTGCACCGCCATTTTCGAGAACTGTGAGCGCGAGGCACAAAGGAAAGTAGCGTGGTTTCAGTGAGATGGACTGAGTTAGCTTAACTGTTGCATCTTGCAAGTGCCATATCTTGACTGTGCCGTCTGCTGCGCCTGTCGCAATCAAGCCAAGTTTTGAAGCTGTAGCGATGGCGTTGACGGACGCAGTGTGTTCGGTCAAGCACTGGACCTCTTGAAACTCTCCATTTGATTTCGTGGTAGTTGACCAGATCCGAATGGTCTTATCTGCACTGCCACTTACAATGAGGCGCTTATCAGGGGCGTCGATTATCTTGATCGCATTGACGAGGTCTGCGTGCCCGGCAAGCAGTGCATGCACGCCTCTGTACTGTTCGTCTTCTGGGTTCCACAAGGCGATGTTATTGCCGGCGCCGTAGGCAAGAAGTGAAGGCGCCCAGTCGGCCGCAGATGGGTGTCTGTTGCCACCCGCGGCTATGTACTCGACTGCGCTTCGGGTCATTGAGGTCGCAGTGTCAACATGTCGGGATTGCGAAGTCGAGGATGAACTGCAAAGTCGGGTGCTGTTGAGTCAAAATTCCGTGCCAAGACAGCAATCAAACAACGCGACTTCCACATCGAAACACTCAAAGTGAACCACAGGCACGACACTTACCACACCATGGCCGAAACAATAGCCCTCACTGTCGAGTTTACGTAGGTTATGATCAAACCACTTCTCCTCCACTTCTTCCTCAATATCTAAGTCATCCTTAGCGGAGGCCTTGAATTGCTCTTCTCGGATCAACGCCAGCACAAGATCTCGTTGCCCGCGAAAGACCCTCAGGGTCGACCAGCTACGGTTGCATTCCTGATCCAGTGGCTATGCGACAATTTGATGCAGGATCCACGAAAAGACATGTTCGTACTCGATGATACGGTGTAAGGCAGCACAGAAGATCCATCTGATGGCAGCAACCTACTGACTACGGATAGACGACCTGGAGTTTTGGTACTCATCAATGACTCCGATTGGGAGCTGGAAGGAGAGGAGAAGTACGAACTGCAAACTCGAGACAATATAGTGTTCGTATCAACGCTGCACGGTGGATGAGACAATGTCAATCTCGCCAAGCTGGAGCGCACAAAGCCCTCTCAGAACTTGAAGCTACAGAGTCTGTTACACTGATCTACAACTCTCGGTAGGAGGTATATGCCTTACTATGGCAGAGAGTGTAGCATTCATTTTCCGGCTGTACTTTGCTAAACTCGGCAAATCAACGTACGGAATGGGGTCTAATTCAGATTGCTCGTCGAGATAAATTTGGCCCACGATGTACATGGAAATTGGTCATCGAGAACTGATGGACGTCGGTGAGAGAGCCCCTTCTTTAGCACGAATGTAGGGCTAAGATTCTACCCCGTTGGTAATACAAGTGGTTCATTATGGAACTCCGACATTTTCAATGTTCAGTAGTTCATTTACAAGACGTTCCTGTAAGTGACGAAGCACGTCGAAGTCGTCTGCGG
>JAASLG010000768.1:0-14560 GCA_013365235.1 Cercospora sesami
TGATTGCCACGGCCTTCTCAATGATACTCTTTATTGATTGCGTCTGCTTTCCTGCACTCAGTCGAGCATAACGAGACGCAAAAGCCGCCGCCGATCGTATCAGCCCTTCGCGGCTGGTCATGCTGACATCGTGATGGTGTCTATCAAAGCTCTCGCAAAGATGATCCAATTCGACAAGTAACGTTTCGTAATCTGAAGCACTTCCCGACAGACTCTGCTGCAAAGCCTGTCTGAGTAGCTCTAGATTATCAGCCCCAAGCACTGATTGATCACCACTCTTGTCCATGGACCTCAAAGCGCATGCATATTGCCTGCACAGGGCGGCGACTCGACGTGCATGATTCGCTTCAAGAGCAGCACATTGCTGCACTGCAATGTTGGAGTATGAATGTGCTTCTTGAGCATCACCTGCTCTCTCTGCGAGCACGGACATCGTGCGACTTATTGTGAAGCTGGCACTCGAACACGCGCTGGCTTCCTGACTTGAAAGGTCCAGTGATGCACGAGCTTTTTGGCAGACCCTGAGTACATTTTTGTTGATTGCTTCAGCCGGGAGCCTCCTGAGTAAAGCGCTCATGGATCGGGACACTGGCTCAAGAATGTTTTGAGCGATATCCACGGGCTGCGCCGTCAACTTGATCATCTTGAATCGCACAGAGAGTGCGATCATGCTGATTTTGAACGCATGTTCTGGTCGTATGCACCGAGCGCTGTCCTTTGCCATTTCGTCTGTTCTAGCGCTGCTCGAAGGACAGAGGCGCATGAGGGCCTGAAATAGTGCGTCGAGCTGTTTTGCTCCTTTGGTGCTGTCACTCAAGGATAGAGCATATTTGACGATGCACAACACCACTGACTGCTCGCTTTCCAGTTCAAGATGGGGTAGAGCCTCTTCAATCGTTGCGGTCTTGTTCGCAGTCGCGAGCAGGGCCAGCACATACGACCAGTAGGTCATAGCGAGCGGAGCTATGTTTGGATGCTCTGCCAGATCAACTTCGAGTCGCAAGAGGCTGGCCAGCGTCTCGTGTCCGGGCACTCTCACTGTGCCTGCCTTCTTGCCTCTCTGCTGGACAGCAACAGCATCGTTACGCGCGCTTTGCAGTCGCTTCTTGACCGCGCATAACTCTTTGGCTGCAAGATTGTCGAGGCCAAGTCCAATCATCCTGCTTACTAGGGCAAGCATTCCTGTCTCGAGTTGATACTTGGGAAGTGATCGCACACCTAATTGCTCTCGATCGGCAGCTCTGAGCTGCGAGAAGGCCAGCCTCGCGCATTCTGCCGTCGCAGCCCAAGGTATCGTTCCATTTGAATGTGTCTCATTGTTGACAGCGCTCACGGCCGCGCATTTGGCATTGACAAGCTTTGCCTGCGAAGCTTTCGCAGGGCTCGTATTATTCGATCGCTCGTGGAGTGCCCTCGAATCCTTGGGAAATGTCCGTTTAGGTGTGCTGTTGAGTTCTCCATCGCGTCGATTTGTCAGGGGTCGGTCATTTTTCACAGCGTTTTGAAGGACCTTGAGAGTTGTGTTGACAACATCTGTGGCGAGAGCATATCGTTCTTTCGGAGAAAGAGCCTTGGACTCGTCTTCGAGTACCGGCACGAACGCGACCTTCTTTGATGCCTTGGGTGCCGGCCTGGTGGATCTTGTCGATTTCAATGCTGCTGCTTTGGTATTCGTAGGATTCTGTGCCCGTGCTTGCGGTCCTGTTGGGGCTGCCTCTGTTTTTGATGTTGTGCCAAACAAGCCCTGTAAAGTTGCGACTGTAGACGATGTAGCCTTGCCCGATGATATCTCTTTCTTCACACGATCCAGAATGCTCTCCGTGGCCGCCATGCCTGGTCTCTCTTAGGTGCTATCGCATGCTGAAGGCTCTAATGCTCACTACTCATTGCGGCGAAGCGTGCGCACGAGCGCTCAGACCCAGAGGGCGTTGCTGCAGCAACGCGATTCCGAAAGGATATCGAATTCTGGATCTTCCGCTGGCGGCAGCACGGTCGACACATTATTTCGTCGACTGCGATCATGGCGCCCTCAAGAGCATTAAGGTTACAGCGCATGGCTGCTGCTGGGGCTTTGGTGCATGCAGCATCGCGCAGATCATACATGGTCACGGCCAGCAGGCTGTATGCCGACCAGTCGAGGCTCCCTACCGTGGCCAGCCCATCGTTCTGGACATCGCTGATCCCCCGTTTCCTGCGGAAACCATCGACAGAGGCAGAGGCAGCGGCGCGCGCAACGAGACGAGATGCTGCCGCTGAGGAGAAGCGGACAGGACTCATCTTCTTGCTGCTCGGCATCCTCGTTGGTTCCAATGCGATCAACATTATCGGCCTGAAGCGCGAGATGCTGAACTTCTCACGCCAGACCGACGCCAAACTAGAACTGCTCCGTGAGGTGATAGAACGAGTGAAAAGAGGCGAAGACGTAAACGTGAAGAAAGCGCTGGGCACAGGGGATCCGGAGCAGGAAAGAGAGTGGGAAGAGGTGATTCAGGAGCTGGAAAGGACCGACATGCTCTGGCAAAACCGAAAGAAACGAGATGCGAAGCGTGCAGAAAAAGCTGAGCAGGCGCAATCAAGAGAGGAAGAGCGGGAACACAGCAATCAAACAGCACAGGACAGAAATGCAAAGTCGAGTCCCAAATTCCTGATGTGAATGGAACACAGTAGATGGGCAATCGCACAAACACCTGTTGGCCACATTCTCTGTGACGGGCTCGATGTACCGGATCTTTCCAGGAGTCTTGAGCCGTCACGCGCCCGTTCCGAGACTATTGCAAGACCTCAGTCGCTGCCCCGGCCTTTGTCAGACAACTACTGACGAACGTTCCGTTGGGAGCTGCACCGCCTACATCAACAAACACTCAACTCCTCAGCATTGATACCTCGACTCTGCCCGCTCTTCGGAAGATGAGGCTATCGTTGTGTGACCTTTACATGTGCTGCCCATGTTGACTACGGTCACAAGGCCACGATTACGATGCCCACCACCGCTGCTTGCAGACGCTGTGAGCAGAGGCTCAGTTGGTCATCCAAAGTCAAAGCCACGACGCATTGGATCCGGTGGAAACTGCTCATATTAGAGCCAGTATCCTTCGGCCTTCAGACTTGAACACGCCTGTGCCGGTCTCTCATCTGATCCATTTGAATGCCCAAGGCCCTGATCACTCGGTCAAACATCAAGCCAGAGACAGTATTCGGGCTCCTTGCAGACTTGGATCGGACTGGTCACTCAGTGTTCGGATGTAGGGCGCTGCTGATTTCAAAGTGTGTAAGAGAAACCATATGCTCTGGGTTTCTTGTCACGAGCCACATTCATGTACATTATTACAAGTAACAGAGATGGGCACTCTCGCGGCCGTTTTCGTGGCCAGACTTATGCTGGAAGACGGTTTTTGAACTCCTTGTGAACAGGACCCCGACACTTCTTGCAGTATTGGCTGCAATATTGCGAAAGGAGTGTTTTCCAGTAATGATGATAACTCGCTCTCAAGTAATCTGCCGAGTCCTCGATCGTAGGTTTTGGCCTTGACTTGACCATTGCATAGATTTTATGATGCATGCTCGGTCACATTCGCTTCAAAAGTAGTAGACGCTCTCAAGTCGCACAAATGTCGCAATCGTTTCGTTGTTGCTGGATCAGTGTCAGGCTTTGCGACGTTTGAAGATCGTTCTACCCTCCACTCTTGACAGCCGAGGTCGCTCGACAGCTACCTCCTACTTCCCAACCTACGATACACTGTAACGAATGTCTTGGAACATACCTTTTGACAATTAAATATTCGATAGACCGCCCATCATGCCCGAGACTGTAATCGATGAGAAAGATTTACTCCTCGAGCGCTACGATAATGTCTTCGTTCTTACCATGCGCAAGGCGCCCGAAAATCGAATCAACAGTGCATATGCACAAAAGCTGATTTCTGCGTACAACACTGTGCGAAAGCTACTAGGCGAGGATGCCGAGGGTGCAGTCATCACGAAAGGCAACGACGCGAAATTCTGGTGTACAGGATTGGAACTTGACGAAGCCGATGGCAATCCATATGCCAACTCCGAGGGATTCTACCCACTGCTTGCCACAATTGTCGACTTTCCATTTCCGACCATAGCTCTCATTACAGGACACACTTTCGGTGGTGCAGGACCTTTCGCGTTGAGCCACGACTACCGTGTCATGAATAGCAAGCGAGGCTTCATTTCTATGCCTCCAGTGAACTTGGGCTTGCATTTCCCTGGCATTGGAGCTCTTCCCAGACTAAAGCTTAGACCTCAGGTAAGTCGTGCGAAAGACATCTCGCGTTTGGGTATTGCAATGTACGCTGACACTCGTACAGGTAGCACGCAAGATGCTGCTCGAAGCTCACAAATGGACAGGAGAGCAAGCGCTGGAGGATGGCATTGTTGACGAGATTGCAGAGCCAGAAAAGATGCTCGATGTAGCTCTGGCTCTCGCCAGGCGCTTAGCGCCAAAGGCGAAGATGGGCGTATTCAGTCTGTTGCGAAATGAGCTGTACGGTGATGCCGCCGTTGCCTTCAGACAGATATCGTACATTCACGGCACGAGGGTGGGCAGTCCGGCGAAAGCGAAGATATGATCAATTCATGTAGCGCTGCAAGCGGTGAATGTGGCCCAAGCTCGGGCTTGGCAACTACGCACGGACCCCGTACATTCCGAACAAGGAAGTCGCGCTTCGCGTCGCCGTGTCCGTTGATTGACACCTGCTGCCCTCAACTGCATTCATCATCGAACACCATCTCGCTCCTCGAATTGCGAGTCACATCGAACCACCTCCGCGACACGAATCAGTCAATTGCGATTGCGACGGATCCTCTGCCATCCGCGCACTTCCAAAATGGTCGACTACAGCAAGAAGAAGAACGATGAGCTCGCGGCGCTGTGCAAGGCGCGCAATTTGCCACACAGTGGAAAGAAAGCGGATCTTGTGAAGCGCCTCGAAGAGCACGACGCCAAGGATAGTTCAGTACCCGAGGTACCTGCTGAGAAGCCTGCCGTCAACGAAGACGAAATCGATTGGGACGACGAGCCTGCCGCAGATACCGCAAAGCCTACCACGACTCAAGCCGCTGCCGCGAGTGCAGCTGTCGCCGATCAAAACGCCGTTGAGGTTCCTGTGAAGGGAAATGTTACAGAAACAGCAGAGCCAACAACTTCAGAACAGCCAGCAGCCACAGCCGACGATTCAGCAGCCGACGCCGAAGCACAGAAGAAGCGCAAGGAAGAAGAGGACGCCAAATTCCGCGCCGGCTTGGACGAAAGCACGCTAGATCAGGAGATTGAGAAGAGAAAGGCGCGAAGGGCAAGGTTCGGCATCACTGAAGATGATGAAGAGCTGAAGAGGCTGGAGCGGGCCAAGCGGTTTGGAACTGCGACATTGGCAGGGTTGGCAGACTTGAACAAAGCTCTACCAGCATCAGAGGACAGAAAGCAGAAGAAGCGAGGCCGAGAGGCGAATGAGAGCGACAGTGGGGTGCGAAAGAAGAGCAAAGGCAGGGCCGCCCCTCCTGCAAAGAAGCAGGGTGGAGAGAAGGCAAAGACCGAGAAGTCAAGCAACGGGTACCCGAGCTGGATGACGGAGAAGGATATCGCGGCAGCCAACGCTCGAAAGGCAAAGTTTGCAGCTTAAGTGCGGTAACTAGAACGGATTACACCGCGAGATTTGGACCGCGCTCGGAATCAAGCAGCCCACATGCGCACCTCTGGTTCTAGGACGATGTATCGATCAAACGCGCTTGGGGCGCTTTTCTACAAGTTCTAGCGGTCTGCTTTTTCAAATTTCTCCAGGACCGTGTGAAATCGCTCTGAGTATGAACGACCGCAAAGTCGCGGTGCCCTTCTGTCGCTGAGCTGGCCGAGGTTGATGCAGACCATCGATTACAACTTATTAGTGGTCCGTTCCGACCTCCAAATTTGCACAGCGGACAACTCGTGATATTTTCCAGGCGGGAAGAAGTGGGGGCCGAGCGTCTTCTTCACTACCTTGCCAGTCGCAGATTTCGGCAGCTCTTCTTTGAGCACCCTAAGCACTGTCGGCAGCTTGTAGCCGGCCAGCCTCTCTCTCAGATCGTTACGCAACCTCTCGATGTCAAGTCTGGATGCGTCTGAGGTTCCTTGGTGCGGGCCGTCACCCGACTGCTTGAGCACTATCGCAGCAGCGACTCGCTGACCAAATTCTTGATCATCAACACCGACCACCATCGCTTCGGCGACGTACGGCAACGCGAGGAGCTCTCGCTCGATGTCGAGGGCGCTGATTTTGTAACCACCGCTTTTGATGATGTCCACGGACGCCCGACCAAGGATGAAGTAGTAGTCACCATCTCTCCTGGCTATATCACCTGTTTTGTAATATCCATCGGCATCGTGCGCAGCTTTCGTGGCCTCTGCATCGAACAGGAATTTGCTGAACATTCCTGGGCTTTTGGCCAGAATCTCGCCTTGGTCGCCTTCGGACAGTCGGACATCGCAGCCTGGAAATATGTTGCCGACGGAGCCATCTGGCACGTTGTCGTCCCCCATGCGAACCCTGAATACCGCGCCTGTTTCGGTCATGCCATATCTCAAGAGGATCTGTCGACCTAGAAGCTCTGTCCAGAAGTCTGCAATGTTCTTTGGTAAGGCCGAGGTTCCGCAGATACACGCACGCAGTGCTCGAGCACCGTCGATATACTGTTGCGCGTCCGGTTGCGATGCTATAGTCTGCTGAAAGTGCCTCATAAGTCTCATGTATATGGTAGGGACACCCGAGAAGAACGTTATGCCTCCCCGTCGCCAACGCTCCCACAGCCACTCGGCACTGAAAGAGCCACTCTTGAACTCAAGCAATGCTCCGCCGATCAGGAACGGAAAGAACATCATGCCAATCCCTGTTGCATGATGGACTGGTAGAAGATGTAATAACACATCGTCCTTCGTGATTTGGTAATGATCCACGACTCCCATGGCTTCGTCATGGACAAAGGCACGACGCATGACGGCACCTTTAGGAGGGCCTGTAGTTCCTGAAGTGAATATCACCACTCCTGCAGCATTGTCGTCTAGGAAGGTGTCCGACGAGACTATGATCTGTCCCGGTCGGAGCGGCGGGTTCGATAACGAGGGCGCGACAGGCACGCATACAAAAGAGCTCTGGGGATTGTCGTCCTTGACAAGCTTTTCCACGGACAGGCCAAGACGCAACGCCCCTTCTGATACGAGGACTGCTGCAGCTCTGGATTTTGAGACAAAGTACAACGCCTCCTGTGGCGGTAATGCCGTGGTCATCGGAACCACAGCAGCGCCTAGCGCCAATGCTGCCAGGATTGCTACTGTGAACTCGTATCCTCCTGGCGCCAAGATCGCGATGTACACCTCCTCTCTATCATTCAGTGCCTTTCGAGCGTCTGTCGCAAGACTTGCCCACACTCGCTTGCGGAAGGCCAGAACATCTGTCAGTAATTGTAAATGCGTCGCTTCAACGCCCGTGTTGTCATCCCGAATGCATAATCGTGGCGGCTGCTGATGTGCATATCTGACCAGCTTGTTGAACAGTGGATGGCAAGGAAATATGTGGCGCTCCGAGTCCGAGGAAAGCGAATCCAAGCAAAGATGACCGGGCACATGAAGTGTCCGATCTTCGCCTCGTATCTCCATCTTCCAGTGTTGGTTCAATAAGATAGACAGTGGCAGTACTTTGTCTGGATCTGGCGCATCATATGTTCGACTCGAGTTGACCGAGATGCGTTCAAGCTCGCGAAATATTGTTTGGACGGTAGGTCGAGTCCGAGGCATGAGGTTGCCACTGTAATGATTTTTGGAGAGTCGAGCAGGTCGTGATGCGGAACCTACTGGGCCGCATCGTGCAATGCTGCCAAAGACGGCCTGCGAGCCATAGCGACAGTCGTTCCTCGCCAATATGCGGGGTGCCCCGCGGTTTGTCAAGATTGAGTTTGGGGAAGTCGATCGGCAAGTCGGCACAGCTTCGTCCTCGGGTATTGTCAACGACGTCTGCATCTGCGACACACGATCGGCGACGACTTCGTGCAATATTTGGCGGACGTTTCCATGCTCCCAAATGTCATCCTGACGAAGCTGCACATACTGTGAGCCTTCCAAGACCAATCATGCCGGACTTCGCAGACCACCTGAAGCCTGCTTCACCAGCAGGGCCCGAAATCTTGGCAAAGGAAAGAGGACAGTCAGATGTCGAGATCGACGAGCTGGCCCATCTATTACTATCACGAAACGAGTTCTTGTCGAGGCAGCAGAAAATATTGCCTATATTACAGAAGGACCCACTTTTCAAGAAGGTCAAGCAGCCGAACTTATCCAGGCCCGATCGATATCAACTTGGACTTGCGAGAGCGAAGAAGCTGCGACGGTTAGCAGATGAACATGGCTGGGACGCTGAGGATCAGAACATGTCCAGCTATCTTTGCGACGATGTCAGCCCGTACATGGTGCATAGCTCCATGTTTGAAACCACTGTGAGAGAGCAGGGTGACGAGAAGCAGAGGGAGTACTGGCTACCCAAGATTCGCAACTGGGAAGCGATTGGATGTTACGCACAGACCGAACTTGGTCACGGCTCGAACGTTCGTGGACTGGAGTGTCGAGCTACATGGGACCCAAAGGAGAAGAATTTTGACATCCACAGCCCCACCTTGACTGCGAGTAAATGGTGGAATGGAACCATGGGCAGGACAGCGAACCACGCAATCGTAGTTGCTCAATTATACGTTCCAGAGTCAGCAGAGTCATCGAAGCTGGTCAATCGTGGCCCGCACCCATTTGTTGTTCAAATCAGAGATCTCAAAACGCACAAGCCACTGGACGGCATCATTGTAGGCGACATTGGACCGAAGTACGGCTATGCTCCGATGGACAATGGCTACATGCTCTTCAATCACTTCAAAGTGCCGCACTCTGCCATGCTCTCGAATTATTCCCGTGTAGATCCAAACACCTGCACATACTCGAAGCCAGCGAATCCGGCGGTTGTCTATGGTAGTCTGACCTACGTCCGAGCACAGATCATCATGCATGCGCGCCTTATCATGGCACGAGCAGTGACGATCGCCGTTCGATACACAACAGTACGCCATCAGTTCCAAGACCGGGATAGCAAGGATAAATCAGCTCCGGAAATCTCTGTGCTAGACTACCCGACTGTTCAGATCAGAATTTTGCCACTTCTAGCGACAGCTTTTGCTTTGCACTTCACTGGCGAAGCGATGTACAACCTGTACTCAAGCACCAGAGCGGAGATCGATCAAGGTGACTTCACTAAGCTCGCGATTCTCCACGCCCAGTCTTCTGGACTCAAAAGTCTGTGCACTGAGCTGGCAGCTAACAGTATCGAAACCTGCCGGAGAGCCATGGGCGGTCATGGTTTCATGTATTCCAGCGGTTTCGTGCAATTCAACAATGACTACCTGTCGAAGCCAACGGTGGAAGGGGACAACTGGATGATCACGCAGCAGACCGCGAGTTACTTGATCAAGCGCATGGAAGCTGCCGTCGCTCGGAAAGGCAAGCCACAAGATGCAATCGAGGCAGCGTGTCGCGACTGGCTGCAGAACGAGCACCACAAAAAGCCACAACACTTCCGCATCTTTGAACGCGACGAGGATTTGGTCAAAGCGTTCCACCGACGCTCAAGATATCTCACATATCGAGCATACGTCGACCGAGTGGAAAAGAAGCGAAGCTGGAACGACATGCTAATCCAGCTTCGCAAGATCAGTGTGGCAGAGTCACAATCCATCTTGGTCACCAATTTCTACGAGGCACTGACGAGCTCAAACATCTCGCCCACGCTCAGGAAGCACTTGACCGACCAATTCCGACTCTTCGCATTCTTCACTCTAGACAACGAGGCGCGAGATTTCGTCAAAGCCAATGCTGTATCGGATGATGATCTCGATCGTGTTCCGGAGAAAATTCAAGAGCTTATGGCGAAGATCCGACCACATGCGGTGCGTCTTGTCGACTCGTGGAAGATCCCGGATTTCTTGCTGGATTCTGCATTGGGCAGGTATGATGGTAAAGTTTACGAGGAGTTGTTTGATCGTGCGCATCGACAGAATCCGTTGAACGAGATTACATTCAATCCTTACTACAAGAGCGAAGAGATCGTTATGGGTGGGGAGAGCAATTTGAAGACCATAGTTTCGAAACTATGAGTGACTTTTATAAATTACATATGTCCAAAACTGGAATGTCATTCGCTCGAAAATTACGATGTCCTGCGTTTTCTCTCTGTTGGCAACTTTCTTCTGT
The DNA here is from genome assembly GCA_013365235.1 of Cercospora sesami. NCBI lineage: Eukaryota > Fungi > Ascomycota > Dothideomycetes > Mycosphaerellales > Mycosphaerellaceae > Cercospora > Cercospora sesami. The sequence goes on from JAASLG010000768.1 coordinate 10,280, forward strand.
CTCGATGCTCGCTCTTGGGACGTAAAACCAAATAATGCATCGCGCTTATTTCGCGTCAGCAATGATGACCTCTGCCGCCTTCTCGCTGATCATGTAGATCGGGGCCGCGATGAAATATCCAGGAATCTTCGGAAATACACTGGCATCAACAACCCTCAAGCCGTCTACACCTCTGACCTTGAAATTCGAGTCCAGCACAGCATCTGAGTCGTCATCACTGCCAATCTTCGCTGTACAGCAAGCATGGTGACCCCAAGCTTCGTCCTTGATAAATTGCTTCCATTCCTCGTCGGTCTGGACCTTCTCACCCGGCCAATCCTCGGTGAATTTTCCGTCCAGAGGAATGAGATCTTCGAAGACTTTGCGTGCATACTTTTGGCCTTCCACGAGGGCCTGCAGGTCCTCATCTGCACCGTTCTCGAAATAGCGGAAGTTGATCGAAGGCATGTCGGTAGGGTCGGCGGAGTTCAGAAGGACGGTTCCGGCGTTGGAGTTACGGGTGTGCGCCTTGAGCGGAACCCACGACCAGGCGTTACGGCCTTCGACTGCTTCTTGAAAGTAGTTCGGGTAGTAGCCGACGAAGTGAGCAGGCCAGCCAGCAATGAAAAGGTCGCTAGTATCGTTCTCGGCCACACTGCTCTTCTTCAAGACAGCAAGGGCAACGCCATTCGTGCTGTAGACTCCTTTCTCAATCGCGCGACTCTCCCAGTTTACAAGACAAGGATCTGGTGAGCTCTCGAGGAACGTGCAGTCTTTGATCAGGTTGATTGGTGTTGGTGCGCGACCTGCTACCGCAACCTCGTATCGATCCTGGAGGTTCTTGCCTACTCCTGGGAGATCAACCTTCACATCGATACCATAGCTTTCGAGTTCAGCACGTGGACCAATACCACAGAGTTTCAGAAGCTGCGGTGTGTTGAAAGCGCCTGCAGAGATGATCACTTCGCGAGTCGCCTTGACGGTGCCTGGAGTGCCAGAGTCGGTGGCGGTGCCAGATTGACGGCGCGGGTCAGCCTTGTAGAGATACTGTCCAGCGAGAAAATCAACACCCGTTACTTTTGGCGTAGTCCCACTCTCATCCAGATTAATCTTTGTGACAAGCGTGTTTAGCGCGATGTCGAGTTTGTACTTCCGGCTGCCGTCCGAGTTTGTGGCGGAAATGACTTGGTTTATGAGGTCGACTGGGCCAGCACGTTTGTACTCAGGCACCTGCATAGCAAGTGGAACCTGATAAACCCCTTCACTTCCATCGCGCTCTTTTCCAGGAGCATTGATATCGGTTAGGAGCACGTGAGCAACTTCGGTCACGGTGGTAAGCACGGATGAAAGCAGACTTTGGCCTATTGCCGTTGCTGCCGCCACGACCAGAGATATGATCTTTACATCTTGCAGAATGAGGGTCAATGAAGTGAGCGAGGTCGGGAGCCATCCGGAGTACCCATGACCAACGATGCTAGTAGGTAAGTACTTGTTGTGCTCAAGCTTTGTGAAATATCCTCGCATGTTGTCTGGTGCCCAGCTGCTGTCTCCAGTGACCTCGACAAGATGTTCCCAGTCTACTTCGTTCGGATAGATGGTTATTAGCGCGTTATGGGCGGTACAGCCACCGAGCGTGCCGGCACGAGGATAGAGTACGCCTTTGATCTTCGCGTCTTGTGGTGGGTTCAAGCCCGTGTAGTCAGATCCGTTCGACAGTGTGTATGTGAGCTTGGAATCGCGCCCTTGCTGCTCGTTATCATCGTAGTGCCGGATCCAGTAGTCCCATCGGGTCTTCTCAAACTCGCTCGCAACAGCATGAAGAGCCGGGACTTCATACTCCCGAGTCGTCGTTTGGTTATCGCCGGCCTCGATCAGTAACACGCTATGACCAGCCAATGCCAAACGTGCAGCCAAAGGCCCGCCACCGGCACCTGATCCCACAATCACATACTCATACTCGCTGTCGCTGATCGATGAAGTGTTGTCGCTCTGTCGTGAATATAGCTCGTTGGTGCTGTGTCCGTTCCTGTCGCTTGTTCAGCTCTGATCGTAATGCAAAACTTCCGCGATCGATGCTTACAGCACAGCACCAGATGCAACGAGAGCAAAAGTGCCGATGACGGCTGGTGTCAGTTTCATGTCGAATAAGAAACGTAGAAAGATAAGGAAAGGAGTGTATGTAGTGAGATGCGTCCTGGATGACCACGAAGCCCACCTGACAAGTCTTATAACAAGCTACTACTTCTCCAGCATAGCAGCCTCGGGCAGAAGAATGTGGGTTGCAGGGAGTACGCGCCTTTTCGCTTGATGTGGACGCTTATGTCGCTTGGCCATATAGCGGACATCCAGCAAGGCTTGCGCCTCCAGGAAGCGTCTGCAATTGGTCCGAAGCGTGTATCTTGACGTGCTGTAAGCCAGGACCTTGTTCATCCGAGCATTTGACCTCCGAGTGCGTAAGGTCCTGGAACCTACTTCGTGATCGTTCTGACGCCGGTCCTTGATCTGCACATAGGTCACATCGCCGTACAAGGGTACGACGGGGCACGGTGCTAAGCGAAGTGTTCAAGACGTCGATTCGTCTGGCAGCGTCATATTTCTCCTAAGCACCAAGAATATTGGAGGGCGACAGATGTTCTTCCCGGGACATATAAGGACCTCATTCACTCATGACAATCGACTCATGCATGCGGGTTGGAAGTGGATCTTATCTTGAAGTGAGGTTCAGCTAACCAGCTGCAAAGAGAAGCTTGCACCGCCAAAATCTCGGAGTGCTGATCGCCCCTTGGCCCAATGCACGGGGCATCGGTAGCACTGCCAGATACGCCATAGCTCTGTCAGAGCATCCGAATACAGTACATAGTTTGTGACTGTGTACTCGGATTGCGTGTTGTCCGGCTTGAACCATCCAGAAAGAATGTCTGGAGCGCACCAGTTCTGTGATTGTCCTGCCGGCTGTGTCCCGATCGAGATGTGAACAGTGGACGGCGTCAAAAACACCATCCCATGTATTCAAAAAAGAAGAGTCGAGACGAGCCACAGCAGAATGCAGATGGCTGTACGTCAACATTCCGCGCTTGATGTTAGGCCAGGATGAGAAGTCAAGAAGTGAAGCTGCGACGCGTGCACGGCTGCCACATTTGGCCGAGATCCGAAAGTCTAACCGTATATGGTAAGCCCCAAACATCCATCTACCAGTGCAACGCGTGTGGAAGCGCGCCCAGCACTGCATTTGACGACACTGGACACTATGGCGACAGACATGGAAATCGACGAAACGACGAATGTTGTTTCGAGATCGCCCTCGCCGGCTGGACCGCCGCCCACACCCTCTGCACCTGGTCCTCGAGCGACCGCACTGCAAAAGCTGTACAACGATGCCATCAACCACGTCTTGAAAACATGCTCTTATACCAATTTCGCTGCATGTTTCCCCACGCCAGCGCGAGAAGTACCTGAGGCCGTGAAGCTTCTGCACGAGCAGTTCACGCACAAATTTGGCGATGGCTTGCGCAAAGAATTCGAACTCGTATTGGACGACCGAAATGTTGTTCCTTCTCTCAATGAGCTTGATCGCTTGATCGAAGATGCCAGAAAGCGGAAAGCACAGGCTACGGAGCGAGGAGAAAGCACTGCGCCTGTGCCGGCCCACACGCTGCCCGCGCGACAGTTGTACATCAGTCATCTCGCACCTACCCTGGGTGAATGGGACAGGACTATGCGGGAGAGGCAGGAGGTGCTGGCAAGAGAGAACGAAGAGATTTTGGAGCGGGTGCAGCAACAGCGGCGGGACATTCAGCGATTACTAGATGGGCTCGAGAACATTGTGAAGGACTTGAACGGGAGTGTCGCGGCGCTACAACCAGAGCAGATGGAAGGGCTGCGGGAGGAAGCAAGAGAGGCCGACAGTGCAATGAGATGACAGAATTTCATGACAAGCATCGATCTTCGGCGTTGAAGGATGGGAGCGATGGAATGCGGCGCGCGGCGCTATACAACGCAGAAAGCACTGCGATAACTTCTCACGAGATACCCAGATTTTGTTATTTCGGTGGACGCGATCGCGCATGTTTGAGGGCTAGTGGATTCAAGCTCGAGCTTTTTGTATAATTTTCATACCCGAGATGCTCAATAAGCTATTATGTCCGGACCGTGACGCCTACGCTTCCCCTGAATCTCCCATCTATTGCGCCTTTGCTGCTGCAGCCTTCTTCGCTTTCAATGCCTTTTTCCTGTTGCTCCTTATCATGACAACACTTAGGAAACTGCCGACTACGGCTCCGCCGACAAGGAGCAAGATGACTG
>JAASLG010000769.1:0-12917 GCA_013365235.1 Cercospora sesami
TCCTGGCAATCAGTCTGGGGCTGGCGACTTCCCGCCCGAAACACCAGACGTACCGCATGCCAACAACTACTTCGAATATCTCGCAACGGAACTGCATATCCAGATCGCCGGGTACCTCGAGAATATAGACCTGAAGAACACTCGCGTAGTCTGCTCCACCCTCGCTCGAAGCACCATCGACATATTTGCGGCTCGTTTCGTCACTCGACGAGTCAGGCGCCACCGTTATGCGCCTGCTTCATTAAAGGCCTTGTTAGAGATCAGCTCTCTTCCAGTCTTTGCTTGTCGCCTCGAAGCTATCGAGATCGAGACTCCGCGACTCGACTCTCTCATCCATATTCTTCCGGCAACAGTCTTCTCAGACATGCAGCAGCAACTCTGCTCCATCTTCAAGGACCTCTTGAAATATGGCGCGTGCAAGCGAGTCAGCGTAACGCCAGGTCCACGCTCTACACATCACAACCTGGCCATGAATGCATTGTGCAAGGCGCTGATCGAGAGCAAGTATCCTCTCGAACACCTCAGCTTCACTTTCTGGGGCTTCAAGTGCCCCATGTACTATACCCATGACCCGGGCAAAAGCCTCGATGAGTATCCGTTCAAGTTTCCCGCAGCTCAACGCTACGGGCTGCGACGACTTTTGTCCTCGCTGAGATCCATCGAGCTCAGCGTCCGCCATCACGGACACCACCTCCACCGAGACGAGGATAAGCTGTCCTGCCGTTGGTTGGCAGAAGCATTGTTCTCATGCAAGACTCTACCAGAGCTCATCATCAGTGGAGGTGGTGAAGAATGGGCGGACCAGTTTCGATTCCAGTTACGAAAGTTGCCCCTGCATACCTTGACACTCAAGAACATGTCGACTGGAGGAAGCTTCTTCGCGGAAACATTTATCTCGGACATCAGAGGATCTTTGAGGCATCTAAGGCTGAGACAAGTCGTAGGAGGTGGGCACGAGACACCTTGGGAAAGACTGCTTCCTCAGGTGGGACAGTATCTCACACTGGACTCCATCATCCTCGAGGATCTTGTCAACACTGATGGAAAACTCACAAGCAACCCATACAGCTACGAGAATTCCGATGGGTCCGAACAGATTCGCGCCCATCTGCTTCAAATCGGAAACGGAGAGCATGATTGGGTACCACGAGAAGACCATGACTGAACGGAAAGTGCGGACCACAGAGACTGGCTTGTTTGAAGGGCAATGGTGGAAGAAGGCGGTAATGCCGGTTCGACTGAAGATTCGCAAGAAGACGCGATGGAATCTCTGGGTGGCAGGACCGCGAAATTGACATTTGATGGCTTGCGCGATGGGAAGCTATTCTTGCAGCTTCGGGATACTCACCAGCAACCGCCGTTCTTTCGACACTTCGGCAGTTCGGGTATGCCAATGGGTACGCTTGGGAGGCTTGTGGTACTTGGTCTCAGCTCGACGCATGCTGCTGTCGCGAGGCCAGCTCCGCGTCTGGGCTTTTTTGTATTGCTCGAATGTCTGAGGTCATGCGAGTCTTGCTCTTCAAAGCTTTGAGTTCCAAAGCTACTTTGGAGCTACAATACCTGAATGTAGTAGTGTCGCAAGAATCCATTTCTCACGCTCGACCCTTCATGACCATCACTAGCGATGGCGCCGTGTCATGTGCGTTTTTTAGCGTCCGTTCACGCTCTCGTCCTCGCAAACGCCCTTCTCCTTCAAAGCCTCCCCAGTCCTCCATCCCCTCTCCCTCTCCCCTCAGCAAGTCACTTCCCCTCAAACTTCTCACCCTGAATCGTAGCAACAACTTTCCTCCTCATCTTAGCCTCTCTAAACTCCAAATACCAAATCCCCTGCCACGTTCCCAACGCCAACTTGCCCTCGCTAATCGGCACACTGATGCTCGCTCCTATCAACGCACTCTTCACATGCGCGGGCATATCGTCCGGTCCCTCGCAGGAATGTCTGTATAGCGTTCCTTTCTTATCCTCGGGTACTATGCGATCTAGAGCATCTGACATATCGGCTCGGACATCCTCGTCCCAGTTTTCGTTCAGCGAAAGGGCGCATGAAGTGTGTTGAATGAAGAGGTGTACCAGTCCGACGCGGTAGTTTTTGATTTCGGGAATTGAGGAGAGGATGTCATTCGTGATGAGGTAGGAGCCGCGGGACTTGGAGGGGAGCGCAAAAGTCTTTTGTGTCCACGACATCGTTGTCGTTGTGGAGGACGAGCTTGCACTCGGTGTGCAAGATGCTGGTGGACAGCAGGCGCAGGTGGGGAGCTTGGGTGTCGGTATTGACGAGAAGTCGGGTATGAGCCAGGAAAGCGGGTAGGTGAGTGGGATGAGGAGGACGTGGAAGATGTTGGGGAAGAAGGCAAGAATGAAGATGGACAGGAACAGGCAGGTATTGCGCAGATTTGTGTCGAAGGGCATTGGGAGTGATGTTCTTCAGAGCTGACGTCACGGCGGGACAGCGAGGTCTGTGGCTTTGTGTCTCGAACAATGGTTTGGAGCGCCGTAGTTTGAATGTGCCTTTCGGAGAAGGGGAGCAGAAGGCAGAGAACCAAGCTCTTTTCATTCATAGAACATTCATCATACTTTGCCGTAGCAGCATTTCATGTGCCGCATGCTTAGACCATGTGATTCGCAGCATCGCCCAAGCTGCTGTTCTCAATCGTGCAGCTTCAAGTACCTCTCCCAAACGTGGCCACTTCGAGCCGCTCTCCAATCGCTTCTGCAACGTGCCCAAGACTTGACGATAAGCTCCAGGCAACCGAATTTCGCGCGCAAGAACATGCGTCTCCTCAATCCTCCTTCTCCTCGGTGCGGATGAAGTAGAACGACTTTGGGTAGCGTGGGTCCTCCTTCCAGTACCCGGTCAGCTCCTTGGCCTCGCGGAACATGCTGCAACATCATTAGCTTTGTTCTCACTTCGCGAGGAGGCGCAGGAGTCAAGGCATACCGCAAGGTGTTGGTCTTGTCGAGCTCGACGACCCAGCACATCTGACTGTCGTCCATCTTCGGCACGAACTCGCGCGGCTCGTAGACCTTCTCGGACTTGGCCATCTTCATGTTGTCCTCATCGACTTGAGCTTTGGTGCGACCAATCCAGGCGTTGGCCGTCGGACCGGGCTCTGTTGCCTTTTGCGCTTCGCCGACTGGGATGTAGTAGTGGCCGCCTGGCGCGCCCGGCATTGGAGCACCGACCGGAGCTGGCACGGGGTACGGCTGGTAATAGCCCTGTGGAGTGGTGTAGATTGGCACCGGGTGCGAATAGTACTGCTGCGCGCCTGAGTGAGCCATCTGCGGAGTTGGGTAGCCGTAGTAGATCGGCTGTGGGTAAGAGACGACGGGTGGTTGAGGGGACTTGGAGTCGGCGCGAGCTGGCGAGCGAGACTTTTCCTTTGGCATGAGGTACGAGTGAGAGTGGTAGCCATTGTTGCCATCGAAGCCTGGGGCGGGCTTGGCCGGCTGGGTGTAGTACTTCTTGTCGGACGGCCAATGCTCGTACTCGCTGTCGCCGGTGGCAGACATGGTGGATGCGCTTCGTTGATGACGGTGTGTGAAGATAGGTTGGGGTGGAAGAGGAAGGTCGCGATTGACTTGTTGTCGGGTGAAGAGGTTGGTGTGTTGGTGCATGAAGGTGGAGGGTTTATGTTGTGCTGAGGGCGAAGTGAGGCAAAAATGGCACTTACTGCTCTCGCGCGGGACGTGCGCACTTCGCGTTCAATTGTCAAACTTCGAGTGCGTCTTCTGCGACGCGGCGGCGATGACGTCTCCAACCAGACTGTCTCTGTGCACGGCCAGCACATTTTTGTTCTCGAGTTGGTAAGCAGGAAGAGCAACGATTTGTTTACAGAGGAGGAAGCAGTGAGGCAAGCGCGAAGTGACGCCTCTTTGGCTCGAGTCCTTGCTTCAGCCGAGGGAAGGCACAAGACTGTCGTTAACCTCAGTTCTAACTCATCCACCGGCGCAATGCAAATTGTTGAGTTCAGCTGCAGTTGATGGCACAACCGAGTTTTTGCTCCGAACAGAAAAAACTCCCAGACAAGAATAGGGGTCGAATCAGACCACATCAAATATCCTCCATAACAGGCGCCGGAATTCACGACTTGTACCGGCGATACTCACGACTAATGTGCAAGAGAGGCCTGACACGAGCCACGATGGCGCCGTCTCCATCGTCTCTCCGGAGCGGACGGCTCAATGTGTACATGGCATCTCCTTGGCCCTTCAAAATTGCTTCCTTCGACGTAATGCATCACGACTGTGTGCTCTCCATTCTTCGTCCTTAGGTTACATGTAAGAGGCGGTAGCATTCGCTTGCACATTTGCGGAGTCTGTTGAGAGGAATCAACGTGACAGCTAGCGAAGAGGAAAGTGCAGGGGAGATTGGTCGAAGTTGCTCGTCCGGACAGCACGCCGTGTAGCCTATTATATCGTGTCGGAAACGCCGCTCTACGAGTCTGCCAGGTACTTACTAACGACAGATTGTGTCGCGTGTGCAGAGCAGCCGCAGATTTCTTTGAGACATCGATAGCTGAGTTGCTTCATTGATCAGATGCTACAACCTGCATCACCCTAGCATGCCCGAGTACTATATATCGCTTTTGGACGAGAAAGCAGAACGCCTTGATGCTATCATCTGCGTAATGAGTCGCCTACGCTAATCTGCGAGCTCCGCGATGGCTGCATGATCATGCGTCTGCTAGCGAGACCCAGTGCTTGCAAGCGCAGAATCCTCGGTGGAGTATGCTCTATCCTCTCACTGTCCTGCTTCATCTTGAAGTTACTCGTAGTCATATTCACTACCCCCATAGTCTTCCTCATCGCGCCAGTCAATGTACTCATCCCTCACCGTCCAAATGTGGGCTTCCTCGTTTTCATCAAACTCGAGGCTCTCGCCGTCATCAAATCCGGTGTTTGCGTAGCGACTTAACTCATACCCTGTCCTAGCCAGCTCCTTCAACTGCGCCGACACTTGTTCTCTAGTTCCGACAAAACTAATCTGCGAGTAGCGGTGCTCGCTGAATAGATACTCGTCGAAGCCTGTCAATCGAGACAGGTTATCCGCATCGAAGGACTCCAGCTCCAGCATACTCTCAAGTTGGTTCAGCACGTTAGGCCAAGAATCTTCTGCTTCGCTGAGGAGCCCGAGTCCATCTAGAGTCAGCTTGCGTAATGTGCCATGGTAGCGTGCGAGGAAGCCTATCAAATCGAGCTCGGTCGTCTCCGTGTTGACCAACTTCAAGTGGCGCAACGGCGACACCGGAAGCAGCTCCTGCATAGCGCGCAGTACCGGACGCATGGGATAATCATCACTTCCCAGTGTGAGAGACTCAAGACTCATAGCTTCCATTAAGAGATGGTGGACTCGTTCATTGCGCTGATCGAGGAACTGCTCACTGGTATCCAGAATACCGATCTTGAGAGTTTTCAGCTTCGACCAGACTGAACACAGGCTTTCCCAATTTTGCTGTGTTAACGATGCGAGAGGGTTCGGTCCGGTCTCTGGAAAGGACTTGAAGCTGAAACACAGCGAGTCGATGACACGGCTTGACATGCCTAACGCATGACTGACGGCTTCCAAGCCACGCCCGTCGTCTTGTACATCGATGCGAATGTTCCTGGCTGCATTCGCGGCGGAGAAAGCAAAAAAGCACTGAGTGAGGGTATCAAGTGTTCCTTTACTCATAAGAGGTGCCTCGCGAGTTATTTTGTCGAAATTGCGCGGGATCGTGATTGAAATGCCCTGTACATGTCTGCAAAACTCTGGTATGACGCTGACAGCCTGGAAACGAGCGAGTGAATTCTCAGGTGCCTTTGGGCCCACGATACAATCGATGTTCGAAAAGAAGCGTCTCGCAAAAACATCCGTGGTATCTTTCGAGAGACTGCGACAAGCCAGACGCAGCGCGCACAAGCCTCCGTCCTCGCAGTGTTCAGCGATGCCAATGTGGATCTCGGCAGCGAGGTGACCTAGCTGTATGGACGACGAAGTCCCGGCGGCACTTCTTGCTTCGTTGTCGGCCGGAAGCATGAGCGATTGAGCGCTCGGGTCCTCGGTGTTGACTTGCATCGTTCCGGATGCACTGGTTGTCCCATCCGTCGCGGCGACAGTCTTTTGAGTGTTGTCGTCGCTGGCACTGACCTCGGTCTCGAGAGTGCGCTTTCTTGGTCTGTTGTTCGACATGTTGCTGACGCGTGCCGTCCGCCTTGATGTTTGGTTGGCGTGCAAGAAGAATTTGCAAATGTGCGAGCAGGAAGTTTTGGTGTGGTGAGCCGCTGTTTGCAAGAGTGAGCTGCCGCTAGTACATTAGCGCCGCTTAACTGCAGCCAGCATCAGTAGGCAGGCGCGCATCAGTACACTTCCCGCTCTCCTTGACATGAAGACCACTCGTTGCGAATAGCAGCTCGTGGAGTCTACACTGCGCCGTGCCATATTCGTCTGTGACTTTCTGCTCTGCCATATATTTGACCAACGGCCACTGTACAGCAGATCACTTTCGTGACAAGCAGGTAAAGCTGCTGCTTCTACCGTGCCGTGCTACTCTACTACTCCAGTTGTGAGCCTGCTTTGCGCTGAACATGCCCATCCTGACGAGCCGAGGACGGCTTCGACTTGCACATTTTCGGCCACAGCTCACAAAGGGTCATGAATCAGTGTCCACAGTCCGGAGTTTGTTTTCCCCTTCCCTTGGAAGCACATCTGGTGTGAATCACTTCTGCTATACAAATAAGTGCTGTCGCCACCGCGGTAGAGATACGAAGCATCAAAAGTAGCCAACTCGTGGCTCGTCGCAATGTATTTGAGCACCTCGGCCCAGCACTCATCTTCCGGCAGCGTTAGACGCTGAAGCCGAACGTGCTTGAGATCTTCGCCGGCTGTCGCAAACAAGGCGATGAATTGTTGAGCTGTGGCGAGGAAAATAATGACCTCCAAAGAGTAGAGCGAGCTACAGCTGAGCGAGCTTGTGAACAGCGGTAGAGGACGGCTCGATGGGTCGTCCACGTCGTCAATGGTAGAAACAGAGTCGATGCTTAGAATCTGTAGATTCACTACCCTGCTAATTGTGCAGAGGATCTGCTCAAAACTCTCAGTCGGCTGGCCACTGTCCAAGTGATCGAGCCCAAGCTGCAAAGACGTCAAGCACTCGGGATCATATAGATGCGGAAGGTTGTGTGGCCCAGCAAGTATGTGACGATCCATTCCGCGGAAGAGTTGTGCCAGCGGACGACGCGCAGAAGAGCGGAGAGAGCTGGAAAGCGCGGCTTGACAGACGGAACGTGTCAAAGCGCACCCCGCGAACTCAATGCCACCAAACAAACAAAAGGGTTTTACTGTAAACAGAATCAGTAGGCGAAGTAGGATTGTCGAAGTTGCTATCACAGCGCGAGCTACTTCACATCACTTGAGGAAAATGGTCGTGGTAAGTGAGACATTGACATCTCAAGCTATCATTTACAATACCTCAGTCCTGAGACTGTGCTCTCTATCTCTGACCATATGGCTCTCCAGTCACGGTTTGGTAAGGTGTGGTAGCGCCTGTCCTTGCAGTCCCAGCATTTAGATCACCCGCTGGAATCTGTGCAGCATCATTGATGGGCTCGAGCGGGTATGAAGTATGAGGCAAGCTCTGAAGGTGCTTGCGGTGGTGCTCGTGTGCCTGCATGAACAGTCAGTAAGGCCCGCATGCCGGCTTCAGGTCGTACTCACAAATGGCAGACCACAGTATGTGCACATGCAGATCTGTGGCTTGTCCACATTGATGAAGATTCTTGGGTGTCCCAATGGTCCACCTCCTCCATCGCAGGATACAACACGCTCCTTGGTCCATCTCACGGGCTGCTTGTGAATGAGGTCAATGGCAGCGAGCGGCCGAGGCTGGAAATCATCTGTCAGCTCAAGCCCTCGGACAGCACTTCATTCGCGGTTGTGATCAGCAAACTGCTGCTCGGGTTATCCTCACCTGGTCTTCCATAATAGTCTGCTCAAATCGTGGCCCAACCATGGCCTCCGCTCGCGGCTTCTGGCTCCTGCTCCAAATGCCCGCTCTGTTTGGCGCCTGCATCACGCGCTTCTTCTCTCCATCCTCCACTTGCTCGACCAGAGCTTCATCCTGCGCTCCATGTGCGACAGTCGGCAGAGCGTTGGTGCTCGAGACGGGCGAGTGCCGCTGGGGTTGCTGCGGGCTGTTCGTGGGGATCGTGTTGTCGGTGGCGAAGGAGCTGTAGGGGCGAGCAGCGAGCATACGCCGACTCGCGGCTGGTACCAGCCTCTGTGCGCTTCGTTGGAGCATGGTGGGCTGTGGGCGAGAACTGGTCAGGAAGGAGATGGTGCTCGACGTTCGTGAGGTCGAAGTGTCTCGCCGGCATTGGCCAATGAGAGGAGCGCAGAATCAGCGTCCGTGCATGGCCGTCACTTCCATCTCGCGAGGTCAACGAATAACAACAACATCGAACATAATACGACGGGAGAACTACGCGAAGGTGAAGGCGGTTGCGATGACATGAGACAGGCTTCAATGATTACCCTAAATGCAGTCGCATCGTCCTGTCTGAGCAGACAGCTTTATACAGAGATCGCTGCCGTTTATGGCCACCGCACCCTGATTCCTTCCGCGTCAGACTCCCGCCGCGTGCCACCGCTGGCATCAAGGCCAAGTATATCACCTTTCTCGCAGACTCTGCTCCGTCTCAAACCTTCCATTCACTGTGATCTGTACTCACGACAGCTCCGTCACCATGTCCACTGAATTCGGCGAAGACACCTGGATGGCCTCCAGCTCCGATGTCATGCGCAACGCCATGCAGAGTCGACGTCTGGCACCACAAGTCCCTCACCTCATTCCGATCTTGGACGCACTGCCCGAAGGTGCTGTTGTGTGCGAAGTAGGCTGCGGTCCAGGCGGCATTACTCTCGACATCGCTCAACGCTATCCTCGTCTGACAGTGCTTGGCATGGACATTGATGCCAAGTCTATCAAGGTGGGCAGATGACGACCAGCCTTATGTATGTCGAAAGCTGAACGTCCCAAAAAGCTGGCACAGGATGCTTCGAACCAAACGGGTGTCCAAAACTTGCACTATTCTGTAGGCGATGCACTCAAGCTGTCTGAACTTGCTGCTCAGCCCAACTTCGAAGCAATCAAAGGAGGCTGCCATCTTGTCTACAGCCATGCGGTATGCTCCAGTCCTCCCAATGCACTCTGCCTCAGCGCGCTGATTTCCACATCCTAGGCAATCATGCACACTCCCGACGCTCTCGCTTCCATCAAGCAAATGAAACAAGCCACGATACCAGGAGGAAGCATCTCTCTAACAGAAGGAGACTCTGGACTCTTCTACGCATACCCCGAGGTACCCGGCATGCAAAAGCTCCTCGAAGTCTTTCCTCGTATCGGTGCAGCAAAAGGCGCAGACACTCTGCTTGGCAGAAAGCTCATATCCCATGGCCTTGCTGCTGGATATGCACGAGATGACATCACGCGTCATAAGCTGTCAGAATCGACTGTTTCTTCGCCCATGGAGCGCGCAGGACTTGCCAAAGGATTCGACCAGATATTCGCAGATGTCGGGAGCAAGCCAGAAATGATGAAGGCGGCGAATGTGACTTCGGAAGATATTGCGTTCATTCGAAAAGGCTTGGAGGAGTGGTCAAAGTGCGAGGATGGCATTTGTTCATTCATCGCTATGACGGTCGTTTGTGTCGACAAGGGTGGGGAGAAGAGTACTTAAAACTGGAACAGATGGAGATCGCTGACACGCAACTCGTGCATTTCATTATGGCGGCAGACTGCTGCACATCAACCTTTCAGTGACAAGGCTTGTCCTTCAAAAGAAAGAAAAGTCCCGCGGACCAAGATGCAGTGAAGATCGAATTCGTCGCCCTACGCCCCAGTCGCAGCACCCTCAAGCAACTTCTGAAGCTTCGTATCATCCAAAATCTCACTCTCCACTAACCTTCCAGTCTCCTTAACCTCACCCCCAACATTCTCGTACCTCACCAACGTAGGAACATTATGCACATTCCACACAGTGCGGAAGACATTAGTCTGCACTCTCCACCTACAAGAAACATCACTCCAATTAGCACACCATGTTACTAGTCATTTGAATGTTCTAAGAGAGAGAAAAGCTTACTCCGGCCTCTGCCCAACCTCAACAAAAGCAACAGTTGGCTTCTTCGATCCTGTGAAAGTTGCTTCGAGAGTGGGTAGACTTGCTACAACGTCGGGACACCAGGGCTTTTGCGTATTGGGGTCTTTTGACGCGAGGTAGGCAATGAAGAAGGCTGGTGAAGAAGCGGGGATTGAGAGAGATGAGGCCGAAGCTGGGAGGGTGAAAGATTCTGGAGTGAGGATTGGCATGATTGTCTTGAATATTTGCGTGGTCTTGTTGTTGGAGAGTGCCGTGTAGTTAACTGTCTGGTAGAAATACTGTCGTGCCTGAAAAGCGACAGGTTCTTGCAGTATTCTTATCGAATAGTAAAATATGTTCAAGGCGTGATCACGGTGAGTAATGAGTAAATTGCAGCGGAATATCATTCTTCCGAGACATTTTGCTATATCTGATTTGGTTGTAGGTCTCCTCTTCCACAGCAGCAGACTTCTTGTTTCTTTCGCTTGTCCATTATTCTCGTGGCTCATAAAGATACGTGTCCCAAGTATGAAAGTGTACTTGGAGCACTGGGTTTCCATTGCCAGCAATAGAGAAGCTTTGCCAACTCCACCAATCTTGAATAGGTAGCCAAGCCGTCATACCAAGGTTTAAGGCGACCGCATTGAGTACCTGCAGTTGCCGGCTGCCGTTATGGTATCCCAGCGGAGATCCTCCACTGTCATATTTGTGTACGATCGATGAGAGTGGAAGCTGCAATATTCGTATTTGGGTTAGAATTCAGGACCACCTCGATGCTTCGTCTATTCGTGGCTATACGAAGCAATCCGAAGACGAACAACTTTCGCAGTCGATCAGTTCTTAGGAGTTTACTCCGCGATATACTCTGCATATGCCGCGGCACTTTGCGAAAAAGCATACTGTGAAGAGTGAGCTCTCATGAAGTGAAGTCCTTCGCCACCTGAGTCTAATCAGACTAATCAGACTCGGGCGTATAGGGCAGCATGCCGAGACTTTTTCCACAACCAACCACGACGGCATGTGGTGTAGCGCCGGGGAGACGGCTATGCAAACTGTGAAGAGATCGGACGTCGACATGCATCGCTAGGTCATGCAGGCTTGCATGCTATCGTGCTTTTATCGCGAATCGTCCTCGTAGGTTAACCGGGTTTTGCGTGGCCTCCGAGTTCTGGAGCGGCTTCCGGCAAACGCCGTCTATGAATGTGATGAATTTCAGCTGTCACGTCTGTACAAGCTGTAAGCTTGATGTGCCATGACTCGGGACATGAATGTTTTCCATGCGTCTTGCTGGCTGCAAACACGGTGTTCATCAGGATCGCCGGTGGAGCTGCGCCTTGCAGTCGTTGTGTCACACCTCGCACGGCCTGTCAAGAGAAGTCGCATTGATACGCCCCAGCGGTATCCCGAATGACAGCCATCATGTCGGTGGCTTTCAGGCGATGGACGTCCACTCGTGCCGGTCGATAAAGAATTGCGCCATGGCTTTAATGCCGAATTAGAACTGACCAAACTGAGAGCATGTGTCATCCTGTCCCGAGAGCATGGACAAGAAGACGGAATTTTCTTGTCGCCTCCGTCACGAGGGTCACAGAACACCTCTTTGCTGAGACAGGCGCGGCCAAGGTGCAGATAGGCGTACGCCCGTCTTCCATCTCGCCCATCACTACCACGAGTCGTGCGCAAATTGCCGAGTAATTGCCGCAACAGTCATGCCGGCAGTCAGACACGCTCGAGTGTAGCCAAACCATTGGCGCAGGTGGGAGAGGGTGTGATGAGCGGACAACGTGGTTGAGCATCGTCGTGCATTGAAGAAACAATTTTTTATGCAGGGCCGTGGACACCCGGCAGCCGCCTCGCGCACTCGCTGAGCCCAGGCAAACGCCCGAGCTAGGCCCGTCGCTGCCCACTGGGCGGAGGGTGGCGGGCGGCACAGCGTGATGCATCGCAAAAGCGCTGCAGCGCTGCACAAGTGGCGAGTGGGCAGTCGCGGTGTTGGTGATCGATACATGGGACGAGGTGTAGGAGTAGAGCGGGCAGCATCATCCATGCCATCGCTCGGGCGCCGCGCTCCCGCCCCGCAGGCTGGCGAAGCCTGTTTCTGAGCTTGCGCGTGTGTGAGTCGCTTCTGCGCGATGATTGCGGCCAGGGTCTGGAGCACGTCGCTGATCACCACCACCCTCCGTCGCAGCAGTGGCCGTTGGGTGCGCGCCTCGCAAAAGGAACATGCCCGGCCCACCTTTGACGAGTTGTCCTTCTTCCACCCTCTTCGGCTCGAGAGGCGAGCACCACTTCCCCAGGCATGCAGGACCTGTCGCGGCACAACCATCATTCCCGACAGCCCGTCTCCTCTGTCGCCCATGATCCACTTCAACACCACCACCACCACCAGCAGGATGCCGATGCCTCTGCGGCCGCCAGCAGCACCAAACGCCAGAAGAGCCGCCATCGGGCCTCGATAGCATGCGCGACCTGCCGCGAGCGTCGCATCCGCTGCGTCGTGCCGCCCGGCGACAGCGAGTGCATCCAGTGCAAACGATCCGCTACCGAGTGTGTCATCAAGAACGACGATGAACGACGGAAGCCCATCTCTCGCGCCTACATGAGCGCCCTCACTGAGCGCGTGTCGATGCTGGAGTCGATGCTCAAGGAGAAGGGCACGCATGTGCCACCTGCCCACTATCCCGCCAAGACCACCAAAGGGAGCCTGCATGCCGAGGATGACGACTCTCCTGTGCGACTGGCAGATACGCAGCTGCGCGTGCCTCCCAAGATCGAGCAGATAAGTCCGCCGAGCTTTCAAG
>JAASLG010000770.1:0-13796 GCA_013365235.1 Cercospora sesami
ATCGTGTCGTGGGTCTCATTTACGCATCAGATTGTGCCATCAATAGTAGCTCATCGAATCGAAACTCCGTCGTATTGTACAACTGGAAGTAGACGTGAAGTGTAAAAGAGTGGGTGAAGTGAAGCTGGCTGATGCATGATCCTTGCAGCGTCGATCATCATCCCTCGATAGTGCCAATGTGCCGAAGCCCTTCTCCTGCATCGCTTCGTTTCATGTGAATGAGTGCCCCATCCTCCCCAGACCACACGCGATTGCTACAGCCTATCCTACACATATCAATGCGCCCGTAGGACATGGACACTCTGCACAAGATCGCCGGCGTGACCGAGGCACAGCGCTCCGACGCCTCGTCTCCTCCGCCCGCACCGAACGTCGTCAACCTCCAGAACAACAAGAGCACCACCACGCTACCGCCTCCTCCACCTCCCAAAGACGATGCGAGAAGCGATCGGCGAGCTTCCGTGCCATTGAAGCGGCGGCAGTCGCAAAAGTCGTTCCGCTCTGCCAAATCCGCCCGATCGAATCGCTCCAAAGTCAGCAAATCTACCAAATCGCGAAATGCTTCGCGAACGAGTCTTGGACTGCGCGATGGGGAGGTCCCGCCGCCGCCGAAACTCACCACGACTGAACGAAATATGTACGGAGATCTGGCCGCGCAGCCAGTAGTACCGCCTTCGACCGCAAGCAGAGCCGCGAGTATACATAGTTCGAGGCGAGCGCGACGGGACGAGACACAAGGAGACGGCGCTGAGAGCGACCTGGAGGAAGAGGACGACGAGTTCGAATGGGGACCACAACATCCTTGCTTCCCTCACCCTAATGCCCACTGTTCGCCTCAGAGCCAGGAGCACGAGGAGACAAGGGTGATACGGGTGAAGAGGGACTACCTTATCGCTGGAGATCTGTACCCGCAATTTGCGAATCTGTATCCTGAAATTCTGGATCCGCTGGTCACGGACGACGAATTCAGAGATCTGATCCTCCACATCAATGCGATATTGCTGAAAGCTTTCAGCCCGTACACATTTCGCGCGTGGGCAGATGCGATACTTGGTGTCGCGACGGGGTACTTCTGGGACGACCTGGGTTTCACGGGCGCAAAAGCTGGCGAGAAGTTGCTCGAAGGTTGGATCGCGATGTGGAATGAAGAGAGGCAGAAGGAGGGACGACAAGTAAAGCTCATTGGACCGCGGACCACAGGCTTCATGTCGCTGGACTTTGTCATACCGGATCCTGGCATTGATATTGCTGCCGAGAGCGATGACGAGGAAGAAGGAGAAGGAGACCGAGATGCTGTTGCAGGCGAGCAGCAAATTGGCATTCAAGCAGCATTACAGACATAGTATGTCTATCGAAGGATTCGAAGGAATGGCATACGGTATCGCATCACATGGCGATTCTCGGCCAGGCCATCATTAATGCGGACTGCCAGCGGGCATGTTTTTGAGCGCGGCGTTTCAAGGATTGGGGCATAATTGAAGATACCAGAGACTGGGAGATTGAAGTTCTTCCCTCATTGAAGCGGGAATACACAGCTTGTACGATGCCACAGGATAATATGTTGTACAGTATCTAAATAATGTATGCGGCATTGTTGCTGCGTGATACCAGTGTTCCATTTTCGCCCAGGACTCTTCTTGGGGGACTTCGTCGAGCATACCTGCAGCTCGCCCGCTATAGCAGCATGAGCCTGGCCATTATGATGAGCAGTTCTTCCGATGTGGCGTAGAAACAACGCGTCTTGAGATTGACTTCGCACCGGCCTCGGCTGCACACGCGAACGACGCCATAGTCAACAGCCAAGGATCAGCTCCACCACCTCATCCACGAAGGATCAGGCAGCTGTGGCAGTGTTCAGCTAAATGTCACCTCCGCTCACCTCACAACACCCCGTAAACTCCCAATACATACCTGCAGAACCACAATACCGAATCGCTTGAAACAGCACAAGCATCCAACTACAGAAGCATCATCATCATCATCAAGAACAGCAATAACATCCCCAAGAAATGGCACCCACGACAGACACAAAAACAGGCCCGATCCCAGACGACAACCTCTCCCGTGCACCTTCAACCCCTCGCTCTTCCCTCTCAAGCATAGACTCCTCCGACAAACTCCCTCCACCCTACCACGAAGTCGCAGGAAAAGAAAACTCCGTCCCAGCCTACTCTCTCGACTCCAACGGCAACGAAATCCTCCACTTCCCCAGCCGTTTCAACGTCTACCATAAAAAACTCTCCTGGCGGAAAACAACTTGGATCCTCGGCGAACATTTCAACCAACCGCTTTTCTCAATCGTTTTGGTTTCTGGTTGGAAAGGCACCAAGTTTACTCTTCATCGAGGGGATGTTAGCACCGCTTTGAAGAAGACTTCGCTGACTTCGCCTTCGTTGTCGGATGAGGAAAATACGATTTTGGCGGAGATTGGGAGTAAAAGGTACATGTCGATTCATAACATGATTTCTTTACCAAAGTATGATGTTTTGGAGGAATTACATACAAAGATTTCGTTTCAGAGTACGAGTCCGAGTTATAGTTTTTCGGCGCCGGTGAAGAGGGAAGGAGGGGAGAAGGTGGTGCAGGAGAGGTTTGTTTGGAGACAGAGTCATGGGCAGGAGGTGAAGCATGTTTCGAAGAATAAATATGTTTGGGGATGGAAACTTGTGAGGTTGGATTCGGAGACGGGTGGGGTTTCTGCTGTGGACGCTGGGGAGGAAGCAGATTCTACCATTATGCTTTCGCGTACCAGTGGAGAAGGCTCGAGTAAAGGTGGAGGTAAGAGGTATGAGAGGGATTTGGGAGAGAGTTCGGATGGGAAGGAAGTTGTGGCTGTGTGGGCTGATAATATGAAGTGGAGTAAGAATAAGTTGGTCAAGTTTGAGTTTTTGGGGGCTGGCAGGACGGGAGAGCTGGGAGAGGTTTTTGAGATTATGGCTGTGTCGAGCGGGATGAGGATTTGGCAGATTTTGAGAGCCGGGTCGAGTGGTGGTGCCGTGGAGGCCGGGGCGAGTGCTGCTGGCGCGGCTACCGGAAGCTAAGCAAGAGGGAAGGAATTCGAAAGGTGCGCGAATGATGGCAGTCAAGCTTGCGGCAAGTTCGAAGTTCCGTTATGGGAGGGCTAGCTGGTGGCTCTGGAACAAGACACTGCGTGAGGAGAAGTTACCAGCAAGATGTCACGGGAAAGATCGCGCAGAGTGCCATGATGCTGGTCATGCTGTTGCCTGTCAAACAGACAATGAATGCTATGAGCACGATGGCAAGGCCACTGAATCGGCGGGACTGGATGAGCAACAGGACATGAGCATGACCAGCCATGACACATCTCTGAACGAGGCAAGCGCCTTGGATTGCGACTCACAAGTGTTTCCAGGCACTTCATCGGCCGGTGTGATCAGGTTTGCGAGCTGTCAACTTCCGTACCCAGATGCGTTAACAATGCAAGCAAGTATCCGACCACGAGACACGCACTGAGAAGTGTGGGCATGAGTGGAGCTCCAATTCACGAGGATATCCGTCTGCTGTATGCTGCCGACTCGCATGCGGCCATATGGCCCGAGGCAGTTAGGAACGGAACAGGTCATCTTCCAGGCCTCGTCGAACATACGAATGCATCACTCCTGTCACTATCCGCCCCCGGGCCGCCATTGTGGTACCCGGATGGTCTTCCACCAGGCCCTGTTGTGCGACTTCGGCTTGTACCTGCAGAGTGTTCCTGTCTGCGTTCCATACGAACCTGGTAGCCGGAAGCTTCTGGCCACTGAGCCAAGATGCCGCATGCACAGCCTTCTCAAGTTGGTGTACATCGGAGTCTCGACCATTGTTTGAAAAAGGCCTGATGTTCACCGAGGTCTTTGAGCGAGTCCGTGTGTGCTCCGTCCGAGCAAGGAATGACAATCGAGACGACGGTCGGGAGACATCCGGTGACAACATCCCTTGTGGCATCTGTCAACCCGGTTTGTCCTTGACACAAGACTGCGCGTAGCAACATTACCTTGCGATCGAAATCGGTCGTCACGAGAGGATGCGGTGTTGCTCGGAGCGCAGCCGTTGGTCGGCCAGCGGAACGGCCGAAAACCTACGACACGTTGCAGTGCGAACGGTCCGAACCAAGAAGTCGAGCGGTGATGACATGCGATGAGCCGCGATTCTACGCGTCGCAAAGTGCGCACTGTACAAATGTGGAGGGGGCGTTGCACGAAATGTGGTCGCACAAACGCGTACACCCGTCACCCATCAATGCAGCTGCCACCGTCTCGGAATTTGAGTACTTCTAGAAACGGAGTCGCACCTGACGACCACCGCAATCCAGGAATTATGCATATTGTTTGTTCCTGGATCAAGGTACGACGTGGGCTGGGGCGATATACAATAAAAATGCGGTCCAGATTTCTATGTAGGTGGAGACTCTCCTGCGACTACCGACGAACTTGAAGAAGCGGGTCTTCTATGGATGCTGACTTCCCGGACCTGATTTGAAGTCCCGGTACGTGTATAAATCTCCTTGGACCTCCCTCGAACCCTTTCAAGTACGGACCAACATCATGGCGAGAAGAAGAATGTTCTCCAAGCGACTGCTTACTACAATCACGGCTGTCTTGGCGACCATTGCTGCTGCCACGCCGATACTAGTGAACGAAGAGGGGAATGGAGTTGAGCGAAGGCAAGCTGGCTATGCCTCCACTGCCACTGTGAACTCTACGATCTCACCACAAGCCACGGCAAATGTCACCGCCAAGCCGCCATTCAAGGGCAAGATCCCATACAAGTCCGTAATGTACTTCCCCAACTGGGACATCTATGGAAGGAACTATCAACCGGCCGACTTACCAGCAGATAAACTGACCCATGTCCTCTACTCCTTCGCAAATGTACGACCCGAAACTGGTGAAGTCTACCTCAGTGATACCTACGCAGATTTGGAGAAGCATTACCCGGATGACAGCTGGAGCGAAACTGGCAACAATGCCTATGGCTGCATCAAACAACTCTACCTACTGAAGAAGAAGAACCGCTACATGAAGACACTTCTCAGTATTGGAGGCTGGACCTACAGCACCAACTTCCCGGTAAGTGTTTCAGACACCCTTTCGCCGCATTCCTCATCTGACCCAGCTACCAGAAACCTGCC
Organism: Cercospora sesami; assembly: GCA_013365235.1. NCBI lineage: Eukaryota > Fungi > Ascomycota > Dothideomycetes > Mycosphaerellales > Mycosphaerellaceae > Cercospora > Cercospora sesami. Next base: position 5,132 of record JAASLG010000770.1, read on the forward strand.
TCCACCCCTGAAGGCCGCCAGACCTTCGCCACCTCAGCCGTCAAACTCCTCAAAGACCTCGGCTTCGACGGTCTCGACATCGACTGGGAATATCCCCAAGATGCCACCGAAGCCACCAACGCCGTCCTCCTCCTCCAAGCCATCCGCTCCGCCCTCGACGAATACGCCTCATCCCTCAAACTGAAAGTCAAACCCCACTTCCTCCTCACAGTCGCCACAGCCGCCGGCCCCGCAAACTATGAGAAACTCGACATCGCAGGCATGGACTCTGTCCTCGATTTCTGGAACCTCATGGCCTACGACTACGCCGGATCATGGGATACAATGGCAGGTCATCAAGCCAATCTCTTCCAAGACACTTCCAACACGAACAGTACCCCATTCTCCACCGACCAAGCTGTAAACTGGTACATCCAAAACGGAATCGAATCTCGGAAAATCGTCCTTGGACTACCACTATACGGGAGAGCTTTCACCAATACCATCGGCCCTGGAACGGCTTATACCGACGTAGGAGAAGGAAGTTGGGAGAATGGCGTGTGGGACTACAAAGACCTACCTCAGAGCGGTGCCAAAGAATTCTATGATCCTGTGATTGGTGCTTCATGGTCGTACGACGAGGCTACGAAAACAATGGTAAGTTACGACACACCGGAAATGGCGCAGCAGAAAATGGAATATATCAAAGAGAAGAATTTGGGTGGGGCGATGTGGTGGGAGGCGAATGGTGATAGTAATGTGACGGATGTGGGGGTCGGGGCTACGACGGAGGTTGGGAAGGGTTTGGCGAGGGGGTTGGTGCAGTTGACTGTCAAGGGTTTGGCGACGTTGGATGGGGTTATGAATGTTTTGGAATATCCCGAGAGTCAGTATGATAATATCAAGAATGGGATGGTGTAGGTGGGCAAGTCGGGTTTAGGATGAGTTTGAGAGTTGTGATGGAAGAGGAGGATGGTCGGCGTGATTTGGAGTTTGGCGGAGGTGTTCGTGGGAATGAGCCTGACGACAGCATACGAGAATCGGAGGCTTTTGATGAGGGGATGGCGTTTGGAAATGGGCATTTTTGGGAGCATAGCATAGCGAGTATGATCTGTGCGTGGCTACGGAGGATAGATATATGATCAATGACCTGATTTTGACTATGCTTCCTCACTGCACGCCAGCACGTAACAGCCTTGACAATGGAGGAGCGTTGACCTGAAGAAGTCCTGGAACCGGAGAGTATCGTCGATCGTGGATACCCATGTCTGACTTTCCACGAAAATGTATCTCGTGCTTGCTGCTCCTGTGGGTTACAGCTTCGCCAGGACTTGGGCCTTCTGGTAGAGCCTGCCTTGCTGCTTTTCGTCGCTTGACGTACGAGCTTGGTCAAGCTGGCAGCCACGCACTGTCCAAAACTCCCTTCGCGCAGTGGAGGCACCTTCTCGACGCATATGTAGGCCATGCTGCTAGACGCAGAACGAATCAGTGTGATTTATGTCATTTGTAGAGCTTGCCCGATACTGAAGGCTCTGTGAAGCGAAGTGCTGATCTTAGTTTGAACGCCCCGGCTTCACGATTGAACGCTGGGACGTGAATGTAGCCGCTCGCAATATCGAAGTACGTGCTCGGCACTTGCTTGCTGATCGGGGTTCGTTCCTGTAGAAACATGTCAGCACGCGTGCTGAGGGCGTCGTACTTACCTATATGCCCACCGTTGTCATGTAAACAGGAGGCTGTGCTGTGCTCTTTCTCATCAATTATGTGCCATCCCACCCATCTTCGTTTCGTTCGATCCGCATCTCTTCCCTCCATCTCCACTCGCTGCGATTCATCCGCCATAGCTTCTCCAACGACACAGCACCGAGGCTCCGACGCCAGTTCCAGTACGAGCAGTGTGATCTTTCCTCCTGGCCTCAGAGTTTCTTTGGCAGACAAATGCTAACAAACGTCAGTTGCTCGACGATTGATAGTCCCGCTCGTTCTCATCAGCGACCAGGAGGTCTGAGCCACGCTGGCTCGCCTTCACTGCGATCCGACCCCAACTGGACAACGGAAGACCACCATCGAGATTGTCCATGAGCAAAAGACCCCCACATGGTCGTTTTTTTTGCAAGATGAGTCGCCCAAACCAATGGACAGCCGCTTGGGAAGACCCCTCCTGTCCCTCTCCATGGACTTGAGGGCATTGAGCTGTCCAAAAGCAAAAGACCGTGGCGTTTCCTACGCGACCATGGCCGGTCTCACAGCCCGTGCCAGTGGTCGCGGACGAACGGTCGACAAGTAGACTCATTCAGCGTAAGCTGATTATTTCTGCAGGTGATGGAGTGCCACTGCGTCAAATGACCTCCTTCAACGACACATCACGACCTGCTTCAAGTCGAAAGTCGTCGAATCTGCGGTGCGCGACTCTCCGCATTATCGACCCACCATGTCATCCAGCTTGCAACCACTCAGCGAATTTAAAGAGTCTGCTGTGCAGAGATTCCGATTCAACATCCATGTGGGGAGCAACATCACCTGGCGACACATCACGACATTCCCAGTCGAAAGCCACACAAGTCTGTCGCCCCCCTCCACGAATCCCGAAGGTCATGGTGCGTTGCCAACTTCAAGGACTCTTTCGGAATGCAGCGCAGGTCTTCCAGTGTCCTCTTCGCCGACGGTAAACACCAGAGCCCCTGGCCGATCTTCAAACAACACATCACGACATTTCAAGTCGACAGTCGTTCTTCAGACCCGGAAACCGTTCCCCACTCGGCTGCATCGGAGGCAACAGCAAGTTTGCTGAGCATACGAAGGCAGGTGTAGATATATGTCCAGACAATTTTTATGGTTTTCTGAGCTTCGGCGTTGATGATACACCACACACGGAATATCTTTTTACACCTGCGCGGGTGGTCAGTTGGCACAGCGGCTGACCCCTGCACAGATTCCTCTCCTTCTTCGACGAAGCTTGAACAAGTCCAAGTCACCGACTCCAAGATGGCACATCACGATCTTCCCGACCGACAGCCATCTCTGCCCACCCAACCGTCAACCACCAACGGAACCACGCGCAACCAGCTCTTGGCGGTCATGTCGCAGACATCGGCAGACTTTCGCGACGATGCGAGGAACAGGGAGACAATGAAAGAGCAAAGACTCCGATCTGAGCGATCTGCACCGCACCACCGGCCGATGGAGGAAAGTTGGAAGCGCCGCACAATGAAGGTACTTGTGTCGCCAAATTCGTCTCAGTCGTGGTGGATCAGGTCGATGGCGAGTCGATGGTCCGAGATTGTGCGAAGGAGGTAGCTCGTGGATGGTGGCCTGCTGGTATGACAGTGCGGTAGACCTCGTATGAAATCACTCCCGCGAGGACGTGATAACATCTTGCGCTCCAACGTGATAGGAAGACTGCCAGCACCAATAAATCTTTGCAGGATGTGAAAAAGAAGAATGTGGAAAGATTTAATAGTGAAGGCGCGGCGGATGGTGCACGGGAAGCTACCGTGGCTTTGGACTTGCCGAGCCATGTATTCAACCAATTCGTCTGCCAGCAGTTTTGATGACTTCCACCTAGTCTTGAGGCAGCAAGCCACGACTACCTTTCTTACTGTTCTGAGCAGCGACAGTGTCATATCACAGGCTCCCTGACAGATACTCCTGGGCCGAGGCGAAAGGGACAGAACATGTGCGAGAACGGCAGCGTCGCGCAGTCGTCCAGGCAGCGGCCAGCATATTCAACATTGCTGCATTCCTGTTAACGGAGAAGATTTCCATCCTGCTCAAGTAGACTTGCTCATCACAAGCCTGGTGTCTCGACGCGTCGTCGACGTTGGCAGTCGCGTCAACTCGGGCCTGATCCTGTCATCGTCAGTGCGATTCTAGTAACGGAGCTTCTTTCCACATCCGTGTTGGAGAGTGCTGGACTTCTACCACAGTCATAGCAGCTGCATACGCGAGCTTAAAGAAGAAGTGCAGTCTGCAGATTTTACGCGAGTTGATCGCGGAGGTCAATGCGCGAACAATGACAGGGATCAGCTCCGATCGCAGCTCCGCGTGGTCGATGGCGGCTGAAATCCTTTGATCCCATTGATCGATGACGATGCTGCTCTTTGATCCTCCCACAGAAGCACGTCGCGACCTCATTTGGCTGCTCCTACGGGTACGACAAGAGGCGCCATGGCTAGCGGCCAAGGCTGTCAATATCCTCCTATGCGGTAGGTGTTGCGCTTCACCATACTTCTCCCGCCATCAACGATCTCTTTCTAGCATCGGTCTCTGCTGGAGTGAGTGAAGGAAGTGCAGCATCATACCGAAATCTGCACGTAGAGAACCACGCGAACGCCGAACAGTAGACAGACAGACTGGGCTTCACCATGTCGGTAGACGAATCCTCTACACCAGCCAACATGGCGACCCAAGCAGCGACCGCTCCTCACATCAACACAAACCACGATATAGCATCGGTACAGCCGACAATACGCGTAACGAAACGACACGATCGAAGCACTCTAATGTTCCTCCTCCAACACTTGATCAAGCCGTTCTCCTCGAGATTGATCTCCTCCAGCACCGAACATCCCGCTGGGTCACCTCAATTGACGCCGCATGCACACGCCAGAAAGAGGTGCGATGTTCACGAGCGAAAGGTCGAAGACATTTACCTCTACGACCTAGTCCCAAAAGATAGCAAAACGGGCGTGACAAAGGACAGGAGCATTTCTGCCACAGAAGAGAAGAAGCGCAAACGCCGGGTATACTACTACTCAGGTGGAGGCTGGCAAATGCCCGCAAGTAGTGAACACTGGTATTTCGTCTCCGAACTTGCCCAGCAACTACATCCTCACGGCTTTGCTATCACACTGGTTTCATATCCTCTGGCTCCCAATAGCGCCGCACCAATCTCCTTCCCCGCCATGCTCAAACAATACCGCACTCTCATGGAAACGGCGCAAAACGAGGACGAAGACATCATCCTAGCGGGAGATTCTGCTGGCGGGAATATTGTCCTCGGACTGGTCCTCGCCGCCCTTCTCGAAGACGAAAATGACGGAGTGGAAAGACCTACAGCGAAAGCCATTATGGCCATTTCCCCTTCTACAGACCTCCGACGGTCAAATCCAGACATGCACACCGTCGCTTCGAAGGATCCCATTTTGAAGATTCCGTTCGTGAAATCTACGGCGGAGAAATGGTGCGCCGAGTGGCCTCCTATGGATACGAGAGTTAGTCCGTTACATTCTTCGGTGGATGTTTTGAAGACCAGAGGCGTGAAAGTGCATGGTGTGACGGGGAGATATGATATTCTTGGTCCGGATGCGATTTTGATGAGGGAAAAGTTGAGTCAGGAGGGTGTGGAAGGCGAGTGGTTGGATTGGGATAAGCAGATGCATGTCTTTCCGTTGATTTTCCGATATGGGCTGAGAGAGGGGAGGGAGGGGAAGGATTGGATTTTGGATGTTTTGAGGAGATGTTGAAGTGGTGCAGGGTTGGATTGAAAGGTATATGTGAAGGGCAATTCAAAGGTGTGGAAAGAGGCTTTCGGGCTCATTCTACGGATTTCTATGTTTTTGTGTTAAAAGAGATACCACGACAGCGAGGCCGAAAGCAGACGAAAAGCATGGGAGATACACAGCTGCAGTGTAAAACAAATGTGCGGAATAAGAACTGTACAGTATGTATGCAACCGGGAACGAACAATTTCTGCGTGCGTTCACTCACGCTTCCTTCAGAGTCTGCCCAGCGTTGATTCTAGCAAGTCTGACATGCCATTGGGCACAGCATCGAGCAACTGCAGCTCAGCTTTGACATTTAACATGAGCATAGTCTGAAGCTCTCTTCTCTGTAACGTAGAGTCTTCATCTCCTCCCTCTCCTGTCTGCTCAAGCATTTTGACTGCTTTCGCCCTGTCTCTCTTAGTGAGAGTGAGAAGGCCTTGCGTCGTGTGCGCTTCAGAGTTGCCGATCCGAAGGTGTTCACTACGAAGTCCCAGCCACCGCAGCTGCGGCACAACCGAATTCTCGTTCTCATGAGCTAGTGCTTTGGAGCCGTGTTTGTACACTGATAATATTGCGATGCCATCGGGGTCGAAGTCTGCTAGGCCGAAGACTGGAGGCGATGAGAAGCTATTATTGCTCGAGGCTGTGCTGAGGAAGCGTAATAGAGCACGAGTAGAGAGGTCGGGGTAGCCCTTTCCAGTGACGATTATGCCTTCGGCTTTGATGTTTTCCCAGAATGTCGAGTTCGCTATCGAGCGGAAAGTGGCTTCCTTTTCGATGACAAGCACCCATTTTACGCAGGACATGTCGATGGAGAGGATATCCTTGAGAGTCGGGACGAGGATGCCTTCTGGGTCGGATGATGCTGAAGTTGTACTGCCATCTCGACGGCGGACGGTCATGGCACCGGCAACGAGACCCTTTGCTGCTGCCGAGACGTTCAAGGTCGCCCTTGTTATGCCGAATGTGAAGGCGATGTCGTCGACATATCGGTCTACTTGTGTCTGACTGCCGAACAACGCTGGATCTCGGTAGTATATGTCCCTGTGCATGTCAGTAGTCGGTGTCTCGCGAATCGACGATGGCTGAAGGTATACCTCTTCGAGAGCACAACATCATTTCGCAGAGCTTCGTGCAATAGTTCGAGTATTCGCAGGACCACGGCTGTGAGAGATCAGGAACCCGACGCGCTACTCATCGTGCGCCACTTACAAAAGCGCCATGCCTCATCAGCAGTCTTTCCAGGAAAGCATAAGCGTCTTGTTGGTGCAGCATCCTCATTTGAATTCGTGCTTGGCCGTGGAAGGAGCCCTGTTCTTGGCCGTGTCTTCAGAGTAATGCCAATCTCAAGCTTGTCGTTCAGCATAGCATCCGCAATTTCTTCAAAGACAGCCTCGATCTTGTCAATCACAGCGGCACTAACCATTGATTAGAGCTGACCATCCGCAAGTCTGCCAGCATGCATACTTTGGATATGCTCTCGGCGTGAGTCGTTGAGGAGGGCGGAAGTCATTTTGCCGCACAGTATCTGCGAATGAGCCCGTGTTTACAGGCAATAAGTCAAATGATGTTACACTGTCGTCCTCCATTTGATCATCCTTGCCCATTGGATTACATGGCTGGCGGGCGTCAACTTCATGGTCGATGGCTAAATTAGTTGCTGCTTCAGTCAGTGATCCTTGAGATGAAGGTTCGAGCAACGCGGCTTCCTCGCCGAAGAGGTCTTCGAAGTCTTCACTGTCCATTGTGATTGTGATGATCTTCACTGGGTCGTGTGGAGGAGAAGGAGGAGCCGTGAACATAGCGGGCAGGTGGGCAGGCAGAACGCGCTAGTGACACGTCTTGGCGTTCGACGCGTTGCTCCTGCTGCTCCCGAGCGCGTTACTTTGGAGAAGCCGTCAACAACTGAGACACTTCTCACGCACCACATATTGTCTGTCTTTGCTTGCAATCTCCGCTGAAGACACCTTGCGAGGCCAGTACATATGGCGGACATTCTGTCTTCCCCAGTTGCCCCCAATATTCGAAAACGACCACTGGAAGACGAATCGCCCGACCACAGACCGATCAACCTGAAAGGCACTCAGTTCATGATGCCAACCCCGTCAGATACAGAGAATGAGCGCTCTAGCAATGCCAGTCCTGGCGGGAGCATCGGACAGGAACATCACGAACGCGCTGCATCCCCCGCGTTGAGCACGAGCACCGCTCTGAGCAGCGTGGTCGATATCGCGTCCAGCAGCGACTTGCCGCCTTCGACTGGAATTCCCCTTCAATCGAGCGCACCCGTCTCTACTTCGGCTTCCACTAGCGGACCTCCTCCAGCGAAGCGAAGAAAGCTCACGCCTGCCGAGAAGCTGGAGCAAGCCCAGGCGAAAGAGGCGAAGGCCCGCGAGCGTGTTGAAAAGAAGGCTTTAGCGGAGGAAAAGAAAGCACAGGCCGATGCCGACAAGGCGAAGAAGGAGGCCGAGCGGGAGGAGAAGAAAGCTCAGGTAGACGAGGAGAAAGCCCGCAAAGCTGAAGAGAAGCGTGCGAAAGCCGAAGAGAAGGAGGCAAAGAAGCGCGAGAAGGAGTTGGAGGAGGCCAAGAAGCAAGAGGAGAAGCTTGCCAAAGAGCGCAAGCAGATGCGTCTGGGTGCTTTCTTTGGTGGCAAGCCGAGTACCCCAGCCAAGCGCAACGCAGATGGCGAAGAGAACACACCTCGTTCTAGGCGGAAGTCGTTGTCTCTCGAGCCATTCGATGCCGTGGCAGATCAGATCAAGTCGACGGCATCGCCCATGAAACGCAGTCCTGCACCGCCATCGACCAAGAAGCCCGTACTTTCCGACTACCAGAAAACGTTCTTGCCATTCGAGGCCCCGACGCACACCTTCCTTGCCCCGTCATCGTCAAGAAACCAGGAAGCCGATCAAGATCGCTTCGATCACGAGCTCAAAGATCCTCTACTTCAGGAGAAATATGACCTTGGTCTGGTCTCCTCGTACACAAACGTGGACAGCTACTTTGGCGAGTTGCGTAAGTCTCGACGTGGTAGGCGAGGTCACCCAAACGTCCGGAAAGTTTTCGAGAAAGCCCAAGGCACCTTGAAAGAGCCGATAGACTTGACTGAAGACACATCGAACGAGTCCCCCGATGCAATTCTCCGCAAGGTGGACATCAAGTATGTGCACTTCAGCGAGGATGTGCGACCAGCATACTGC
>JAASLG010000771.1:0-13954 GCA_013365235.1 Cercospora sesami
TCAGCTTCAAGACTCTTGATCTTCTCTGACGCCGCTTGAAGCAATTTCTCCTTCGCTTTCAGCGCTGAGCGGGAAATATCTCTACCCTTCCTGAAGCCTTCTGCTCGCGCTTCATGCTTTTTCAATATACTCTTCAGTTTTGCCAGCTTGTCAGGCGGTAGCGATAACGATTCTATCTCTTGCAGAACTTCCTCCGTCAATGTGATCTCGTGCTGGGATTTTTGCGGCGAAGGCGAGGGCGAGGCGGGTGAAGGAGATGTAGGCTCGACTCTTGCCGTTGCATCTATTTGCTGCTGTTGTGCTGGTGTTTCTCCCGGAGTTGGCAGACCGGTCCGTTGCTGGGGAGTCTTAAAGTAATCGAAGATTCCTCTCTTCGGCGTGACGGGCTCGTCTTGTAACCAGGGGAGCTTTCGAGGTGAGCGTTTGGTTTCGCTGGTAGGCGTTGCATAGACGCCAGGAGCTGCTGATGTACCATCTATTCGTGGCTTCTTCGGTGTTTGGAGTACGCTTTCGTCTGCTGCTTTCGCTAGCTGCTCTACTTCTGCTCCCGTCAGATCCCAGCCCTCGTCGTATTCATCTTCCTCGAAGCCAGCATTCTCCGCATTGCGTTTCATGCCCGTACTGGAAGCCGTCGAGGCGGACTGAGTCGGAGTCTGCGCAAAATGCACTCGAGGTCTCCCAGCGTTCCAGCCTTCCTGGACATCGCTGTGACCTTCGTTCCGACTGTTGCTGAGCACACACTGCGCTTCCCTAGCCTGGGCTTCATCGCTCCACATGAAAAACCCGCATCGTTTGTCCTGATCTTGCTGACATGTATAAAATCTTCGTCCGTGATTCTTGCCTTGCTTCTTCACGGTGAATTGCTCTGCGGGCAGGCGGGGCGTACAATCGCAGTACCAGAGCTTGTCGAATAGGCCTTTGAGTCGCGGAGATCGCGCGATGCCTCTCGTGTTGCTGCTGCCGCCTCTTCTGGCTCGCGAAGGACCTCTTATGCGAAAGGTCGACATAATGCACAGCAGCGAGCTTCTATGAGCATCGCTGAAGTGGTAGACATTTGTAGAGGTTGTCCATTACTACCACTAGCACAAAGCTATGGAAATTGGAGTGGCTGGTAGCTGCAGCTGCGTCATGGCTGGTTTCGGATTGGCGTGCAGCATAGAGGCAGCGGCCATCTCCAGCGAACTACATATTTTCGCGAATCGCAAGCAGTGCAAAAGGTTGACACCAAAAAATGAACACCGTTCGCAATGCTATCGATTTTACTATGGGATGTATCACAGCAAGCTCGAGAGTGCACTTCTTATGCAGCCTTCTCCTCAGTCGCAGGCTTCTCTGTATCGGACTTCTGTTCGCTCTCGGAGCTCGTCTCCTCTGTGCTCTTCTCTTCTTTTGGTGCAGTCTCATCCTTCGGTAAAATCTTCTCTTCTTCCGATTTTGTCTTTTCTACAGACACTGGCTGCTCCTCACTTGTGGATTTGTCCTCAACCGACAGTGCCTGAACTTTGGCGGTCGCGTCCTGCACTGTGTTGTCCTCATCCTTCTGATCTTCCTCCTTGCTCTCTGTGATCGAGTTCTCCGATTCAATCTTCTTGATATCTTCCACTGAAGCTTCCACTACGTTGCCACCCCGGTGCTTCTCTGTTGCCGCCGCTGCATCGGCTGGCTCCTGGGCCGGAGAGATCTCCGCTGGCTCTTTCTTCTCTTCACTTACCGCTGGCGTCGCTGTTCCGGACTGTATGCGTGAGGCAGGGGCAGATAAGTGATCAATCGCGGGGTGAGCGGCCAAGGTGTCTTTCGACTTGCCGGCCTCAGGCGTGGGCTCTGTCGTCCCAGCCGCGCGTGTCTCGACATTCACAGCTTGTAGCGGTGTAGTAGACTTGGATTTGCGAGCTGCAATCTCCGCAGCACCAGGCAACGCTATCCCTTGTGCCCTACTCACTGCCGGCGGAGGCGATGGCTTGCTCGCCGTAGCCTTGCTGCTCGCAGCATCTGGAACGCTGACATTGTGATTGAGCGGTGGAGCAGTCTGCACGCCAACCAGACCCCCCGCTGGAGGTTTATAGTTGGCAGCAGGCACAGGGCCAATATTCTCTCTCAGTTCGCCGAATTCGTTCCACTCCTCGACCTCTGTAAGATCCTAAGCCGTTGTATCAGTGACCCGCTACGTATTTGTCTGCGACCCGCGGCCTCCGAGCGACACGCACATACACCGACAACGTATCCCTCTTTCACCAATCCTGGTATCTTCCGCTTTCCGGCTCGACGCTGCCATAAGCGGCGAGCTTTCTCATCGGTTGCAATGTCGATGGCTTGGAACGGGATCTTGTTGGCTTTGAGAATCGTTTCCATACGCGAGGTGGCCGTGATGATATGCGAGGAACCGGCGGTGAGGGAGGTGTAGAGGAAGAGTCGGGGATCTTTCTCGAGCGCGGTCAGATCCATTGCAGACGCCATGGTGCCTGTGACGGCGGAGACGTGTTGCGAGGCGCGAGATCAAAACGTGACAGCGGAGAACCAGTACACACTTGTGCAGCTCGAGGCCAGCGATCACAACCACGAACTAGAAGCTTGGTTCCGCTGTCGTCATAAGGGGAGAGCTTCAAACATCACGCCCTTTCGAAACATGTGGACGAACGCAGAAACGAAAAATGCAGTGTCAACTTTTGGCTCAGATTCAATAGAGCTCTTGCTATATTTACAAAAGATAGCACCTACTGCCAAGGCATCGTCCTGCCGCTATTCCTGGGATATCAGTTCACGCTAAACGCAATCATCACTCCAACATCAATCAATCAATTCAGTCCTCCTCATCGTTTTCGCATACTGCTCCAAATCTTCTTCAATCCCCGTTTCGACCCTGGTTTGTTGATCGCGAACGCGCCTTGCTTGCCAGAAGGGTCATCACAAAACTCGAGAGTTCCCAATGCAAGCGGATCCACCGTCTCCACATCCACGCCAGAGACTTGAGTCCGCTGAACGGCGTACAGCTGGTCCTCGGGAGCGCGAAGCTCTCTCCTAGTAAGTGTCAGTCGCAGTGTCATCTCTCGTCCATCGAGATCTGGTGTGAAACTTCGGACACTGCTTTTGCTCTTCAGTGCAATTCCGGAGTCCACGGATCCATGCGGCGTCTCTGAAGAAGAGAAAGAGCCAACCGTCATTGGTGAGGCCATGGAAGAACCATTTGATAAGTCTTCCTCGTCTTCCTCGTCCAAGTCTTCTTCGTCGAAGAAGTGTTCCATGGTAGGAGTCGGCCCTCGCGAAGTGTGGTGTTGCTCCTTGTCAGGAAGCTCGACAGGAAAGCCGAACTCCAGGGCTTCATCAAACTTCTCCGGCGACGCGAGGAACGCGCGCAATTTCGAGCGAGCATCCGAGTCCTTGTAAAACTGCGCTTTGTTATTCGATGAGTTATCGTTTTGCGATGACCGTGCCGATCGGAGAGTATTTGCCTGAGGTAGAGGTGGGATCGGTGGCAGCAAGGTCGGAGGTGGAAGCGGCAACGGCGTGAGGCTGGAAGCACGCTTCTTTGCAAAGGACTTCCGAGGGCCTGGTGTCCGGCTCACATCGACGGTCGAAGTCGTGGTCGCATACGCCGAGCAAGCGATGGAGTTGATGTGCGGCCATGTTTCGGTCAGATCTGGCTCGCTGCCACCCAGGTCTGCGCTGAGGACTGAGGTCGTCTCCACGTCACACCAGTCTGTTTCCTTCTCCAGACTTGCACTTCTCTGAGAGCTGGACGAGGCGATGCTCATGCTGCGAACATTCTGTGGCCATTGTGGCACATGGCCTTGCCCGCGAAACCCCAACGTTCGCTGTGAGCTCTCCGTCAACAGCAACAGTTCCTCCTCGCTGAAATGCGATCGCTTGACCTTGTCCGGGAGGGCCAGGAATCGAAGGGCTTGATCTTCGTTTACGTCTTCCACAACGGGTGCGATTGATGACTTTCGTGATGCACGTTCACGAATGGAGGGCGCACGAATGGAATGGGATGTCTTGGGTCTGGTCGAGTCGAACGACGACTGACTCCGCGTCGGCGTCGACTGCTTGCTGCGCTGCTCCGATGCAGTTTGCTGCAAGATTCGCAATCGCTCCACCGAGGAGAAGTACTTCTTTCTGTCTCCGACATTAGCGAAGGAACAATGGCAGGCGGTGTGAAGGAGACGTACTGCACCGAGGCGGGCAGCTTGGAATACTCTTCCGGCGTAATGTGCATCGTGTTCGTGTCAGTCGGGGCTTCCTGGTGACACAGCTGTGCAACACGGTGCCGCAGTGCCGCAGTGAAGGGCGAAGGGACGACTGGTGGGCAAGGCAGCTGAGAGAGATGATGATGATGTGAGGCAAAGTGGAATGGAACTGGCGTGGAGGACCTTGCAGAGATCAACGGCGGTCGCAAGGCATGTCGGTACCAGTGCCGTGGAAAGCATCGCACGGGGAGCCTGCGTCGTTTTTACAGGCACCTGTGCCCAAATATGGGCTTGTCGCTCTGTCAGCTCCCTGCCGGCCATGTCAGCTCGACCACATAAACTTCGGCCGCGACGCATCAGCAATCGACGTCTGGCAGGCGCTCAGTAGCCTCCGCCGGGTTTTCGTCACATGGCCCTGCTCCGCACGCTTCCATCGTGCGTGATGTGAACTGGCTTCCGCCCGACGGATGTCAGCGCACCCACGAAGCCGTCACAGAGGTGGGAGCAAAAAGTGTATACATTCCCTCGAGTCGCGCTCCAATTAAGGACAGGGAACGTGTCGATCGTTTGCTTCTAGCGGCACACTCACCACCGCGTGGCATTGCACATTGGGCTAGCACGCGAACCGCCCAGAGCGCCTTTCTCGCGAGTGGTGCCTTTTTTTGAACTCGTTCTTCATGGACAAGACAATTACATCTGCTGCTGATGAGCACACCACCGCGCATCCGTCTGTGTGTTCGCGACACTTCGGTCTTCGATCCTCCGGACCTCTTTGCTGCCCGCGCTGCATCCTCCCGGGAATGGGTAGGGTTGTCACACACACCCTCCAGGCGTAGCGGCTCCTGTGAACCCATCGCAGCCTGTCGTACTCGTGATCGTCGGCAAACGAACAAACGCTTAAACTTTATTACGCGCACTGCGCAGCGCGGGACAGCCGCCGTTGCTCTCATCACTCTCATGACATGAAATCGATCGCTTTGCAAACGAAGTATGCCCGTTTGACCTCGTTCCTGGCCGTTCCTGCGGCGAACCGACAGGGATCCGCGCGCTTCAAGCTCGGGAGACGAGTCTAATCCGATGCTTGGATGCACTCTCTCATGCGCCTTCTTCTGCATCCATACTTGCGCAATCTATCCACATTGCGCTCAGGCCCACCACCCTCGCGAGGAGCTACATATCGAGTAGTAAACGTCAACGATAACCTCTCCGCACCGGGGATCTACGGACAACGAATCCCATTCGACAATGCAATCAACTCGACAGCGCTGTTGCACTGTTGTTTGGTCGGCAAAACTGATAACCTTCAGCAGCTCTACCTAGCGCGAACGAGTGTCGTTTCGGATTCCGTGATCCAGCGAGTCAACATCCGCCAGCACTGCAGGGCAAACCCACGCGGCCAAGCCTGCGGTCCATCGTGCTGTCTGGAACCACAGGTACAGCTTGTCACAGAAGCTTGCCCTCAACATCAGCATTTTTTCGGTTGCGAAACGTCCAGGAGGCGTCAAGCGTCATCAGTGAACCAGAGAACGCACAGTTCGCATTCACTGACTGTCCAGCCCACGTGCGTTGACAGCGACACCTGCGTGCGTTTGTCCCATCCGTTGTTCGTATGCGGTGCAACAGTAGTGCACAAAAATGTCTGCAATAATACGGGGCTTCTATGCGTTAACTTGCAAGTTGGGTATCATCTTCTACTACTATTACTACTACTGCTCATCTGGTAGCGCATACCAGAAATCTCCATCATCAAGACCTTCTCTACTCGGCACCGGTCTAAACTCGACATCTTCACCTTTGGCGCTACGCTCTAGCGCATCCCAATCTACATCTTCCCAGCGCAAATTCAGCATTCTCAGCCTCACGCCCCAATCTTCGCACATGTTTACCAAACGTGCCGTGTCTTGCGTGATTGGTTGCTGGTTCAAGAGCATCAATAGCCCATCCAACCATTCCGACGCCAGGTGTGAGGTCTGCGGGAAGAGCTCCAACAGGATCTGTTCATCCTCATCGGGAGCAGCAATCTTTGTCGCACCTGGAGTACCCAAGATGGTAATCTTTGTGGTCGAGGTCTTTGCAGACCCACGTCCGGAGCTATGCAGTGTTCTTGAACTTCGATCATCGGTGGTCGTTGGTCGTCGCTCTGGTGCCGAAACGTTGCTGTCCACGGATGTCACGCTGTCCAAATCAACCTTCTCTTGCAGATCCGCCAACGATGGTGTGAAATCTCCAGCTTCGGGATATGTCTGGTAATGCAGCCATCTTCTGTTGTGACTGAGTCTGACAAACTGCCACGAGCTGTTGTCCCCTGCAGCTGACATGGGAAACCATGAGCCCTGAAGCAGACATCTTATCCGCTGCTCCCTCATGAACTGAAGACTCTCATTGCGAAGCTGCTCATGCACTTCCACCAGATGCGGACCCCACGCGTCTTGGTAAACATCGTCCAAGTTCTCCATTTGCCATTTCCGAGCTGTGCTGAGGCTGACTAGACGGAGCTGCTCTTCCACGTGGCCAATGTCAGTCTTGCGAGGCGCTAAACCAACGATGCGTTCAACCACGATCCGTACGACTTCCTCGATTTTGTAAATGTCTTGTTGCTCTGCCCCAGCATCCTTCCACAGTCTCATGAAGGTATTCAAAGCAGCAGTGTGGAGTCGACCCCATTGCAGGAGGAGAGGCTTGTAAAGTCGATCGACACTCTGATCGCGATCGAAGCTATTTCGGTACTGTGGAAGCCCGCCCATTGTACTGTCGTCAATTTCGAAGAGCTCGTAGAGGACCAATGTGACGCTCAAACTGGCCCGCGCGATAGGACAGCGTTGTTCTCGGGGAAAGGAAGCCTGCTCGAGCAATGTCTTCTGGTAGACGTCCTCATTGCGCCGCGCAAACTCCACAAGATCCATCATTCCAAGATAGCCCGTCTCGTCAAATTCCCAAGCTGGAGACTCCGTCTCAAACCCCAAACGTCGCCATTTCTCAGGATGATGTTTTCGCCCTTTCGTTCCATTCGCTCCCACCACTGGTGTCCAAGGATCCGGCTTGCTCAACAAATGTATCGTCTTCAGCGCCCTCTTATGTTCAGGTAGCTCCACATTGACCATGACATCTCTCCACTTGCGTAGCAAGATCTTTGTGAGGTCCTGAAATTCCAGAATCGCCATGGCCAGAGGACTGTCCGCATAATTTGCTGCATCTCCACGCATCAACATGCCCACACCTCCTATCACACCCAAATCTTGCAGCTTCTTCACAAACTTCGGCCATTCGTTCTCCCCTCCATTGAGTACCGCGTCGCGCATCAGCGCATTCACTAGTTGCAGAGCATTGGCGCAAAGCGTATGATCCGACGCGCTCAAACGCTGAACCAGCGAATCGAGGAATTGAGGGTGGTGATCGAGGGCAGGCTTGATGGCGCGAAAACCACAGATAGCAGACGAAGCATCGCTCTGACCCGCCGGAACCGGTCGCGAGACAATAAGCACCAGGAGCGTAAGGGCGTTGCGGACGATATTAACAAGAGGATGCGAAATAGCCAGCGAAAGCGCCTATAACAAATCATTAGTCCACAACTCTCACATCCCTTTATCCCCACAAACTGAACGTGTTTGTACATACCTTCTCCAACAACTCCTGATCACAACACTCCCACCCCATATCCAACTCCAACAACGCATCCAAACTCCCCAACGCATACGCCTGCGTATTCCCCGTCGTATTCAACACCGCCTGGCGCAGCGCCGGAAGCCCTCCATTCTGAATGAATCCATCCGCAAAAGACGGATCATTCAGTAAGCCTTTCAGCTTGAATACGGCATATTTGCGCGCGCTCTCGCTTTCAGCATTCAGGCTCGCTACTAGTGTCGCGGTATCTGGCGGCTCTTCCATCGCTCGCGTGGGTTCAGATCACTGTGGGCTCAGATGTGGTGGCAGTGATGGTTGATTGAGAGATTCATGGACAGAAACGGGCAAACACGCGAGAACATGGCGCGTACGTGTATCTGACGCCCAAGCGCCATGAGTCGTGGATCGTGGAAGCTACGTCGCTGCGCGGAGATGAAAGAAAGCCCGCACAGACCGCGGCTCCACGCTCACAAGGGTTCGCGAACATCACGGAGCGCAACTGGGGCTTCGACCATGGGGAAACTGAAATGGAGCCGATGAAACGCAACTTGAAACTTGATGAGACTGGCAGTCAATGCGCGTGCATTTGAAGCATGTGTGGCCTCCCTTGGATTGTACAAAAGCGCCCAGGGACCCATCCCAACATGAGGCTCGTGAACCCAAATGCAGTCCGCCCACCGTACGCATTTCCCATGTCTATAATCAGCAACTTTTGCTCGCTGTAATAATTACAATATGTCATAATCGGCGTCAATTCCGATCATACAGTTGCGTATGACCGATGCGTATAATTTCGTTGTGTCGTCATGCCGCAGCGAGCACCTATGTGGTAACGAAGACAGGATTGGAGGAACGCATGGAATATATGTGGGTGACTTGAGAGAAGGATAGGAAGACTTCACTTCCTCCATCCAACATTCCTGTGAGAAGTTAGTATTGCGTTCCCGATGTATCCCTTTGAGGTCGACATACCATATTACGTGGGCGATATCCCGCGCGGTGTTGATGGTCTCGCTCACGCGTCCAAACAACCCCGCTTCCACGATGTCGTCCTCGTCCTCATCCATAGGCATGAACATGCCACTCTCTGTTCGCCGCATTCCCTCGACCTGGAAATCAACTGGTCTGGGTGATTTGCCACCACTTCGAGAGCCTTTTAATGATGCCCCTAGAGACGATTTCGGGTTGCTGGCACCAAAGCTCCACGATGAATCGGAGTCTATCTCCTCCTCCTCTGCATCCTCGTCTGTGGGCAACAGAAAGTTGGTGGACGGATTTGTAGGTCGCAAAGTCTCTTGTGAAGGACTTGGTGATAGGTTTCCCGTACTCCAGGATCGCCCAAAGGTATGATGTCGAGCTTCCTCAGTAATGTCCGGACTGTCTGTGCGGTATTTCAGTGTAGTCGCGGGCAATGTTTCGATGATTTTCCTGCCACTGGCGGAATTACTTCTGCTACCAGTGGGTCGGCGTTTTGCACCTGATCGCCTCTTCCGCTTCATCATTACAATTCCATCATCGCTGCTGGAATCAGAAATCGCGTGCTCGGGATCGGCTCCTTCGTCGTCACTTTCGAAATCTTCCTCGTCCTGACCAACATCTTTGCAGTCAACAGCAATACATTGCTCCACACGGTCATCGAAACGTATGTGGCGCTTCTCCTGGTTCTCGCAAGGTGTGTCGACGGTGCTGTTGCTGCGGCTGGTGAAGTAGTCAACCTGGTCCCGGCTCGGCGTTTCCGAGTGCAGCTTAGAATCAACGACTTCAGGTCCGGAGCGTCGATATTGCCGACCTTGTGCCTGCACAGACGCTGCAGCTTGTTTGACCAGCGAGGAGGTGGATAAGGACTTCTGGAGCATGACCTCGGACACGCTCCGCTTCTTCAAGATGGGCTTCTTGTTGATAAAGGAGTTATTTTTCGACATTGGTGACATTGTTTGTGAGCCAGTGCGGTCTGTCACGGGATATGAGGAAGCGACCTTCAGAGGACCGTAGAGCCAGGTGACGTCTGATTCCTTGAGCCAGTTCAGCCTCTCAGGCGACACAGTGTGGAGATCGAACTTTGTCTTGGCCCACGTCCGCCACGAAGCATTCTCGAGTCTCGACCTCTCGCCATATACCGTCTTCCGCTGCGAGACAATATGCCGCCACGATGACCAAATATCCTCCTCTCTCCAGTCATGGCTGAGGAAGTCAACTTGTCGGGAGGGCTCTTGTCTGACAGCTGTGTCATCGACAACCGTAGGTGTCGGGATCGGTGAATCTGATATCGTGGTGTCCGTAGCCGAAGTATCGCCGGGTTCGTCGCTGTTTCCTACGCCGTGGCCTCCTGGAGCACAATCGCCGTCGTAGTTGGGAAAGGTGATGTCGGTGTCTTCACTAAGGTCACTCGTAACCGAAGAATTGCTGCTACTGGCAACGGAGTCCTCGGATTCGGCGCGAGACCTCGCTGGGAAGGAGGGTGTTGCAGATGCAGATGGTGCTATGTTGTTCCACTGGGCAGCACCGGACACGTTCCCTTGGTGCTTTGCATGTGATGTATATGCCGGACGTGCGGCGGGTGATCGCGGTGCTTCTGGGTCGAGGAACAGCGACGAGGACGACATGGAGGCTGTCAGAGGGCCGGAGGGTTGATAATATGGCGAGGACTCCGGCTGCATGGGCAGGCTTAGCACCTCGGTCATGGCGTCAGTCTAGTACGACCGCCGGATCATGAGGCGGTTTTCGAGCGAGCGAGCGTGCGGTGCAGTGCAAGCGAGTGTCGAAGCTGCCTCAGCGCAGCCGTGCGTTCCTGCCTCGAGGGCGGTGGCTCTCGACTTGTTCAAGAGGGCTCGCAGGCCACACGGGGGTGGGCGTGGAGTGCACGACGCCAAGGGCCACAGCGAGCAGGCGCGGAATATGGTTCGCAAGTGTCTCGATGGTCCTGCGGTCCTCGCGATAGGGCGGCACGGAGATTGCGGGCAGAGCAGTCGTTGGCACCCAGCACGCGGCGGCGGAGCGTGTAGCAGCAGGCACAATGGGCGTGGTGCTGACCGCTGGAGGGTCTTGGTGTGGTGTGGTGGTGCGAGGTGGTGAAGTGGAACACAGAGTTGAAGGCGCAACTACGGTTGAGCAAGCGCAGGGTCCCTGACCTAGATCAGCAAGCCTGCTAGCAGCCAAAGCAGCCGCGAATAGTCGCGGGCGGTCCTGCGAGTGGAGCGGAGAGCGCAGAGGGAGACCAGGTCTGAGACTGATGCTCGGCGAAAATCGCACGCTAGCAGCGCTGCAGATGAGCCCAGATTTCTGGCCGCCGCCCAGGGTGTTTGCGTTTGCGGGGAAGGCCCAGCGTCAAGGCGCGCGCTCTGCTTTCTGCGCTCTGCACCACGACTGCGCGCGGCCTGGCGATGCACAATGGAGCATGCTGCGGGAGCGTCTCGTCTCGCTTTGGGACAGCGCTCTACCGCTCCACTCCGCCTGCTCGGCGCTGGGCGTGGTGACGACCGCCGCCGCCGCCGCCCCGCCGTGTAGCAGCGCCCGAACGAATGGTCTGGTCGCGCCATGACACTCGCAGCTGCTGCATGGTTGGTGCGGGTGGGGTCGACGTTGCCATGCAGACCCACCACGGCTGTGACTTTCTCTGCTGTCGTACTTCCTGCTGAGGAACACGATCAGCAACGTCGCCCGAGCTGTGCCTATCGAGCGTGCACGCATCACCACCCACCACAGCACGCCGCGCTCCTCTGTCCCTCTGCGCCGGCGACAACACTCCTTATCATCAGTACCGTCTCGTCGCTGGCAGTCGGGATCGTGTATCGCGCGGACTGGACTCCACCGCTCGCACACCCACCACTTCCCCTGTCGCCCACCGCTTCGGCTGTGATCGCCGTCGACGAGGCACGCCGCGCGCCGCCCTTCCGTCGCACAGCGTCTGTCAAATTGCCCTGGCGCCAGCGCTCGACGAGCCATCAACGGCACTCAGCGGCCGTGCTGGCCAGGATGCAGACGGTCCGACTGGCAGGGGTGTGGCGAAATGCCGTCTTACCAGCTGTGGCATATGCAGCCTGCAGCTGTGGCCCAGCAGGTACCTCTTCAACGTTTTGATCGCGCTCTCACCAGCTCTGCCTTCCATCCACATTACGCACTGCTCCCGGCACGCCGAACGGCACAAGATCGCGATGAGACGACGACGCGACCATGGCATCAGCGATGCCATGTCTGACCTGCCGCCTCGCTGCGCAAACTATGCTGCTTTTCTTGTTTCTGCAAACTTTGATATGAACAGCCTCCACTCCACTCAATGCCACACGCCCCACATCCTGCTGGGGCTCAACTCTCCTCCGGCTTGAGCAGGTTCAGAAGAAGACCACTGATGACTACTCATCGCTGCAGCCAGATTCCCCACGCCTCGCGTCGCCGTCCACGCACTGCCGGTGTGCCGCGCCAGCTCGACGCAGTGTCCATGCACGTCGGAGCTCTGCGCGTTGCGCCACCTTGCCACGAGTTTCACCCTCTGCCGTCGAGGATAACAGTATCCAAGGCCTCCTCGCTAGGGAGCCCGCAGGAGCCTGCAACAGAAGTCGGCATCCGGAGTGTCGACAAGACGGTACCGCCCGGACAAGCTGCTTATCGCCCAGTTGAACGACAACGTGTGCACCTATTCCTTGCCAATGGCGTGACTAGCTGTCACTCTTGCATATAATCTTCATGTGAGAATGCATTGGGAATCCACAGTTCGCATTCTGTGGCACTCGATCAACCAAACACACTACACTGCACTTGCGCCATACGCTCGCGAGTCATCGACACGCCAGCGACTTCTGCGTATCACAACGGGGTACAGCTGGAGCAGCAGTCCGGGGCCGGTCCTGTACACAATCTATGGAGCCGCTGGTTGAGGCCTCGTAGACCCACTTCTCTACCTCTGAAGCTGCATCTCATCGTAGACACGCCGATTCAACAATGTCTTGACGTGGTAACAACTGCGAACGCTTTATCGCGGCAATGCCTGGTGCACGAGTTCTGTCACACTCGAGCTGCACAGGGCGGGCGCCGGCAGTCACTATGCCTGCCACTGCTTATCAGCTGCGTAACCGTGGTCCTGTGCTCGAGCGTTGAGCGATGGCGAGCGAACGCGCCTTTTATCGCTCCTATGTCGCATTGATCGATCCTTTGGAGACGATGCTTTATAGCCTGCCCCGAGCCTGCCTCAAGAAAACAGCTCGCACCCATAGCATCGACACGGCTAGCATGATCAATGAATCTGAATGCTATGTCGTGCTCTCTTATGCTGGGAAGATCGTGGTTCTTCGCACGTGCAGAAGCGTGGACGAGGTCGCCTATGACCTTCACGGCACGTTAGTCTGAAGACTCCACTTCGCAAGCGAATTTGGGGCCCCAAACATGCTACAGATGCCATGATGAGCCGGCGCGACTTGAGAAAATCACTCATTGGCCAAGCCTACGACTCCATAGATGATGCGGAGCTAACAAGCACATAGATATAATAGCTCTTGGATCATGCGACCGGACAGAAGGGGTCGCCGAACGCAGACGCTCACGACATGCTTCTTGCTGAAGTGCCATTATGTTTGGCTCAAGACACGGGAAGAGGTACATGCGCCCGCTGCGACCTGAGCGTGGCATATGTCATATTGCGCGCATGCAGCACGATGGCAAATTGCTCGGTTCTCCGTCTTGCACTATTCTGAGCTGCATCAAGAACGTGGTACCGAACATCGGATCCGATGAGAGAAGCTGTATGCCTCTGAACATCGCGTACATTATTACACAATTTGCAGCCATACAGCTAGCTGCCTCAACCTCTAGTAGAACGGAACATCGCTGCCCAGCTTTTCCTTGAGAACATCCCGCGTCAATTTCATAAGTTGTTCCGAAAGCTCTTCGTTACGCGCAAGGTCTGATCCATCTTCGAATGCTGCCGGAGGGCAGATGTAGCCCCCACTGGAATCAACGACGGTTGCTGCATAGAGTGTCGACAGCGCTCCTTCGAATTGATCCTTCTTGAAAGCTTCTAGTCCAACAGACATACCGTACCCAGCCAATGGGTATGGCTCGTGGATATCTCGCTTGCTCATTGCCGTCGAGACCACTCCAGGATGCGTGGCATTGGAAAGGATCTTGGGGTAATCTTTACTGAGATGCCGAGCTAGGTACTT
>JAASLG010000772.1:0-13880 GCA_013365235.1 Cercospora sesami
AATGGTCGGCTGTAAGAAGTCTTTGCTTGCGACCTTGGTAATGTCGTGCCTTGGCCCTCTGCACAATACGGCATCGAAGTTTATAAGTCCACGGCACACCTGCAGTGTTTCGGCCCATTCTGAGTAGGGTCGCTTCATTACTCGGCCATTGCAGCCGTACCATCTACTTTCGTCATCGAAGATTTTTGGTATTAGATCATGCTGAGATCTCTGATTCCAATCTGCACCAATTTGTGCACCAGCACTGCTCATCACCCCTAGGGCCGGCGGATCTGGTTTGGGCAGCTGTTTTGTAGCGGCAGGCGACATTAAGACATCCCTCTGCCCAAAGAAATAGAGCGCTTTGAGGCGTGGAGTATCATCAGGCCTTGTTGGCCGCACAATGTATCGCAGGACTTGTTGCAGCTTCGTGATGTTCAATTGCTTCGACTCGCGTAAACTGAGCACGCGCACATGATAGCGATCCTCGGCGACAATTTCTCTCACCAGGTCGGCAGGCACAGTCAGTCCGTCGAGTATCAGAGTCTGGACGTATTTGAGGATCCTCTTCGAATGCAGACGGCCTAATATGCCGCGCAAAGGGCCTGCATAAAACTCGTCCTCTGTGAGGCTCTCATCCATTCGTTCGGCGCGCCATGAGACGCCGCCGATGTCGATAGGCGAAGTATTGATGATGGCCCGCTTCACACCGGTGATGTCGAGGTACCGCCAAGCTTCGGAGTGGTTGTAGAGGATCTCTCGTATGGCCTTGCATGTCACTGCCAACCGGAGGAGTTCCCTCGCAGGGATGTGCGGCGTTACTTGACGAAGCACGACAGCGTTCGAGAGGACGTCCACCAGAGTCAGAGGCAGCTTTCTCGCGCTCTCCATTCCCGTGCACTGTGTTCTCGCCGCTACACAACAGCTGGAGTGGCGATGTGGTCGTGGAACGACGCCGAAGAATGTAGGTCGTCATGTTTGTGCAACTACGGAGGCCGACACATGAAATGGTGACATTTTTCGACTCGGCAGTAGCGAACGACTTTCGCTTGGAATCCAGTCGTCAACAGCCAATCCGCAGCTGCAGCAACTTCCCGCGCGCCGCCATTCGTTGTACGGCGCCGTACCTGCACGCCGCAGACGTGCATATCGGCTCCGCGACCGCAAAGACATGATTGTGACGCTGTCTCACCACCGCAGACGCGGACCTCACGCGATGCCTGGAAAATTGGGCCATCACACCTTCAACCAGAAACCCTGACATTCAACACGCCATGAAACTGAAGCCGCGAACACAAGATGATACCTGCTGCCCGCTCGGAACTTTTTCGCAACGTAATTCTGCCTTAGTCTGCTGTATCCAGCTTTCTAGCCTGTTCACTATACCTCGACCCACTGCCCGCCGAACTGCCCTAAATGGGAATGATGGACTCTGATTTGCACGAGTTGGCCTCGGAACGGGTCATCACGAACCGCAAGCGTGAATGCCAGCGCAGCATTGCATGGGATGGCCTTGCTCGGCATGTGAATACAGTGTTCCCTCCAGGCAGTTCACCCCAAAATGGCGGGCATCATCCTCGATCAATCTCTCCGCACCAACCTTCTCAGCTCTCCTCTGTTTGCAGTTGAAGATGGGCGCACCAAATGATGATAACCAAACCAATGGCAATAGCGCATACAAACAACCCTCTTCACGTCCGGATTCGGCGATCGATGTGAACGACGACTATGTCCTGACCCGGGACGCCGCGGCTTCTGCAAGGTTGAACCTGTCGCACTACATTTGGCAGTCTTCGTGAGTTCAAGGAGCGAGGTCCGTTCCACGAGACGCCCTGACGTCGATGCAGCTTTGGATACAACCTTCATCCACGCATACAGGATGCCATTCGAGGCCGGGAAAACCTACGGGTGGCAGATATCGGGACAGGCACAGGGTGAGTAGCTATCCGGTCCTGTTGCCAATCATCGGTCCCTCACGATTCCTCTAGAATATGGCTTCTAGATCTGGCATCACATCTCCCTCCTTCCGCCCAGCTTGACGCGATCGACATCTCTTTCGGGCAAATGCCGCCTCGAGAATGGTTGCCTCACAACGTCAATCTCCGCCTCGTCGATGTCTTTCGTCCGCCGACTGAGGATTTGGCCGAGAAGTACGATGTCATCCATATTCGCCATTTTGTCTGCGTTGTGAAGGACAACGACCCTGCACCACTACTCAAGAATCTGCTGCGGATGCTGAAACCTGGCGGCTGGCTGCAATGGGATGAATGGGATGTCCTCAATCGACATTTCACGAAAGTTTCAGCTGCGCATGCTCAAAGCAATATCGATAAGCTTGAAGAGGAGTTTGCAAACATGAGACGCTACACGCCTAAGCCTGAGTGGCCTCCAAGGCTAGACGAGTATTTTTTGGTGCAAAATGTTCAGCAGGTGGCCATGGAAAAGAGGCTCTCGAGTGTTGGACATTTAGCATTTATGCACGATCTAACGCTGCTCGTGTTCCAGGAACTGATCGATGGCGCTGAGCTGAAGGGTCTCATTGATGCGGAAAAGGTGCGATACCTTCGCGGATTGCTTGGTGGAGCAACGAGAGAAAGTAGGCAAGGTGCTGCATGGAACCTCACCAGGTGTATGGCCGTCGGGCAGAAGCCGGTCTCCGAGACACAAGGAGCTTTCATTTTCTGAGAGGTGAATCTCCGGTCGAACTTCGCCCGGCAGATTGCAGTCGTACGGACGTGAAGTCGACCACGACCCAAGAACTTGGTCAAGCTGTCACAAGAGCGCACCCGGAGTGTAACCTTGACTGAAGCTGCTGTGACCAGACGCGCACATTGGTCGGAAGTGAGAAGACACTAGCGGATGGATGTCGATCTGGCGTACAACCACAGCAATGACCAGTTGACCGACCCGGCAATTGGGAAGCGCGTGGAGGAACGGCTTGCACAGCGAGATCTTCTCCGCTAAGACTTCGCTGAGAGAATTTGAAGAAATGGCAGCGCATAGGAGGTATGCTGAGCATGGCCGTTAGCTGTAGATTGTATCGTGTTCGTGTCAATACCTTTCACATGAAAACGAGAACTTCTCGTTTCTCATTGCGGACGGCGACGTCATCAGCCTCGTCTCGTCTCCCGGCCAATTTCATGCGGTGCACCTCCCTCAACCATCCATGAACATGTGAATGCACGACACCATGCACCAGGTGGCATAATGGCCTCCAGAACACGCCGAAAGTACTCGGAGGATGAGTTCGACGATGATGACGAGCGACCACGGGGCCTGATCGGCGCAGTCAAAGTGCATCGCTCTCATTCACGCTGAATCTGGCTTGCACTGACGCGTGCCAGTCCGCCCTCCTACGTCCCATTCGACCCTTCGTTTCACGCACCGCTCTCCGGGCCTACCTCACGACGTTCCTCGTTTTCGCAACGACCCTTGTCCTCTTCGCCCTAGCAGTCACTGCCTACGCTTTGTTCTATTGGTCGTACATCCCACGCATCGGCTTCGAGCGTACGATCCACCTCCAGTTCGATAATGTCTACAAACCGCACGACGAATTACACCGGAACGTCATCGCGCGCACAAAAGAGCATCCCTATCCTCATGGAACAGTGAGCCTGGCGCCAGACCTGATCGGTGGTCAGGGATATGATGTTGTCGTCGAGCTGGATATGCCGAGGACGATGGACAACAGAGAGGCAGGCAACTTCATGTTGGAAGTGACAATGTACTCTGCTGGAACTGTAGCCGACCAGATTGTTGATGCCGCGAGGTCAGCAGTGTCACCTGACAGCACGAAAGATGGCGCGGGCAGCGTGGTCGCTGTTTCCAGACGGCCAGCAATGGTGCCCTACAGGAGTTGGATAGTGGACGCCATCCAGACTGCGAAGAGTTTGCCGTGGTACTTCTTCAACCTCAGGGAAGAGAAGGACAAGTTACGCGTGCCAATATTCGAGAAAGCGGTCTTTGCTAGGGGCTCGGCTGGCTTGCCTGCGACTTTGCGTCTCGAGGTGCAAAGCACGCACCGATTGCAGATCTACAGCGCCGTGACACACTTTCGAGCGCGATTCACGGGCCTCAGGTGGGTCATGTACAATCATCGCATCGTCTCTGCGGCGGTTTTCATCACAGCCTTCTGGACCACGGAGCTGATCTTTTTCGCGTTGGCGTGGGGTGTCGTATCCTTCTATATCTCTGGACAACAAGAGCCAGGAGATGTGAAGGCAGAGTTGCCGGACGACAAGACAACGGTCAAACGTGAGGAGGAAGACGAATCTAAGCCGGCACTATCGGACACCGAACGCACTTTTCCAACGTTGGGTGGCCAAGCGCCATTGCGTTACACCCCTCCCGTGAATGGCATCAAGCAAGAAGAGGAAGACGAAGAATCAGCTCTGCGTCCGGTGACACCCGCGGCCGAAGCTGATGACGAGGACGAGGATGTCGACTTTTTCGACTCTGGTATTGGAACATCGATGGAATCGAGCAATCCTAGCAGAAGAGATAGCATACGAAGGAGACGAGGCAGGCTTAATGAGAGACCTGATGCGGATAAAGCGTACTAGGAGGCTTTCGAGTACATATTCAACTCTGAGGATAGCAGTCGGATGCTGCAGCACAGCACGATACAGTGAAGCATTCATAGTGGTTGGTTCAATGTGCAATGAAGGCGATTGCTCGAGGCCGAAACGCGCTGCAATGGTCTATTAACACCTGCGAGGCTCATCCAATGTGTTCTGCTTCGCAAGATATTTGTGGTGTACCTTCCGTGAGTAGTCGCATGATCTATTTATGATGCTCGCCTGCCGCAAGGGCCTCGCTTCAGTGCTCAAAGCTCGCTCGTCGACATCTCTCCATCTGACTTTCGTGTCTACATTCCGTGTCCTTCTGCACTTCTTTGGCATATTCTCGATGGGGCATTGAACATGGCCGCACATGTGGCAGCAACTTTGGGAAGTTGAAGGCACTCAGGCACCACTTGCGACGCAGGGCTCATTCCACCAAAATCTCATCAGACTATCGAACCACAAGCCGCTGAGAGCATGGAGTCTGGCGGCCTAGGGCAGGACCGCGTCCATAGCCCTTGACTTGCCGGCGCCGCGGATCAGATCTACATCTTCAGTCCAATTGAGAAAGACCCTGATTTTGGGCCGATGACTGCCTTGTCACTGCTGTTGAAAGACTGGTGAAGAAGCACTGATCGGCGGTTGACATCTGGTTGATTTCATTGCGGATTCAAGGTCGTTCGCGTTCACTTCCCTTCAAGGCATTTGTATCGACGTTCCAAGCAATGGCTAGCGATGGACGGCGTGTTCCTTCAGCAGGGCTAATCGTGCTGCAAAGACGAGTACAGAAGTGATCGGCGTACGCGCGGAGAAGTTCGGCAGCCGTGATTGGAGCTCGCGCATCTTGCAAAGTGGATGAAGAAGACCCGAGTCCTTGGAGCACTTCATCTCGAGACTCGGCACCGAGATTCATATGCTGTGCATGCCCACTATACTGTACCGAATCGTACTCTAACGGTATGGTCTTGGGGGAAGAAGCACTGCGCACTCACGGGGAACGGCCGGTCAGGAACTGCCGGCATGGTCTAGACTCACACGTTCGGCCGAGCTGATTTCGCTATGGACACAACACAGAAGAGAGATAACCACACCCCGTCGTGCTCGGTGTGTCAGAGACGGAAGGTCAAGTGTGATCGCGTATATCCCTGCGCTGCCTGTAAGACGGATCATTGGCATACGCCACGCCCTAGCCACCTGAAGCCATGTTGACTTCTATTTGATGCGTATAGGCACGAAATCTGGACTCGAATGTGTATTTCCTGAACCTGTAAGTCTTTCCACGTGTCTCAGTAGACCGTTGATACAGTCGCACTGATACAGCACTTGCGGAAAGGGCACGCACGGCAAAAGAAAGCGGCGCAACACTGGACACCAGACAGCAACGCAGGATGGATCAACCAATTCTCGACCTTCTTATACCGACCGAGCAACCACGACTGCCACCGTAGGGTCTTTCAGGGAGCCAGCGAATGACATTTCATCACCAGCATCGACGAGCTCGCAAGGCGCAGGCACTTCCACGGCACGCCTAGTGTCGGAAGGTGGTGGCTATCGCTATGTCAACAACCACCTATGGAATGCCATCTCCACTGACTCTCACGCTTCGAATGGCAGTCCGACTGTCAGCCCAGAGGATGCTAAACCGAGTCCTGGTGGACGATCAGGGTATGTCGCTCTAGCTTTGCAGCGCATCCTTTAGTAGCCATTTGCAATATGAAATTGTACTGACCAGACGAAGACATGGCATGTACGAAGAGCCAACACGGCCGGAAGATGCCAGCACCGGAAGAAACTTGATCTTCGGTGGCAATGGTCCAGGTCACCCGGGCTCCTTTCAAGCACCTGCGAGCCAAATTGTTTTCTTGTGGCAAGCCTTTCAGGGCAATGTCGACCCAGTCATGAAGATATCTCACGCGCCAAGCGTTCAAAACATCGTACTCGGCCAGATCGGACACCAAGTGCTACCTCCTAACGAGCAAGCTCTTGTGTATGCCATCTACATGATCGCTGTTGTCTCGCTCACTAACGAGCAGTGCGGAGAATCTTTGGGCGAATCGCGGAACGGGCTCCTCCAAAAGTACAGGGCAGCTACAGAGGCTGCGTTGTCGGCAGCTGGATTCATCACAAGCACCGACATTATGGTCTTGCAAGCTTTGATCTATTATCTGAGCGCGTTGCGCAGTGTCGGCGAAATCCAGCTTGTGTGGTCACTTCTTGGAATCGCCATCCGAATTGCGGGAACGCTTGGACTGGCCCGTGATGGCACCTCTCTGGGCCTGTCACCATTCGATACGGAGATGCGCAGACGGCTTTGGTGGGGTCTCGTGTACTTCGACGGGCGTATGGCGGAACTAGTAGGCCAGGATGGAGATCTTATGGGCAGCAACTTCGACGCTGGTGCCCCTTCGAACCTGAACGATAGCGATCTCTTTCCAAGCATGACTCGCCTGCCAGAAGCTCGACGCGGTCCATCAGATGCTTGTTATCTCCAAGCACGCGTGCTCAGCATTACTGTCGCTCGCAGCCTCCAGAGTATCACCGGTCCTTCTGGAACCTGGCACAGATTGCACGATGCTAGTATGCCCACGACAGAGAAGCTAGAGATCATGCGACGCATTGAGCAACGCTACAGTGAGGAGATTCTGGAGCCATGTGACCCGACCGTGCCGTTACAATGGCTCAGCATCAATACCGCGAAGACCTTCTCGACCAAGTTGCGTTTGATCTCAAAGATCCCGATCGTAGATCTGGACAAAGACTGGGAGGACGCAGATGGCTTCTCGGAGAATGCATTCATCCTCAGTATGGATCTGCTTCAGATTCAGCTGAATCTTTGGTGTGAGCCGTCGGTCCAGCCTTGGAGGTGGCATTGGCAAGCACATTTCCAATGGTATGCTTTGGTGACTCTGCTTCGCCAAACAAGACTACGTCGCTCTGGCCGAGGGGCTTCGAGGGCTTGGACGCTGATTCGAAAAGTTTTCGACATCATAATCCCTAGTCTGGAGACTGGTCCGAAGAAAAGCTTGCTACTCGAAGGCATCCACTCTTTGCTCAATGCCGCAAAGCGGCAACAAGAACTTCCTGACCAGAAACCGCTTTCATCAAACAGCGATCAGAAATTGCCCTTGATGACTGGCCAACCTGTGCAGTCTCCAGCTCCAGCTTTCACACCGACAAATGGCCATGGCGCCCACCCAGCTGCGTTCACGCCTCACTCGCATAGCATGCCAATGCCCGGAATGACGATGCATCAACAGATGCCTCCTCCTGGGATGTTCGGGCAGCCCTTCATCGATAATTTCGAAGATCCTGTGCTTGGTGGACTGGATCTGACGGCCATAGACTGGGTGGAATTCGATCGACTCGCATCAGAACTTTCGCAGCAGTGACGAACGACAGTGTTATTTGAGAGCCAGACTCCACGGACTGGGACCGACAGAGGGCACATATATCTTTCGAATCCGACTCGGTGCCGAAACACTTGGTCGTGGACGAAGTGCGCGCGCACGTGACCTGGTATCCGAACTCAGTGAAGCCCGGGTGGAGGAGCCGAAAGGGAGAGGATGTCTCATCGCAAGACACGTGGTATGATATCGTACCAAGTATGGCATTCGGGTCAGTCTTTGGCCTGCCGGCCGCGACATCAACCTGTGTGCCCGACGGCTTGGCATTCTGAGGCTCTGTACTATCTCCCGACAGACGATGTGACGCTTGGTCCTATATCAGGTTCATAAGCAGACCGTCGCCGTTGTCAGGACCCTTTCGACATCACATATACCTCTGGTCGAGATTTTGAAAGCCATTCACGCAACTGTTTCAGTGTATAACATTGTACCAACAATGCCCCTGTTCGAAGAGAAGTTGGGCAATGTCGAAGCATCGAACGCCGATCCCAAGAATACTCAGGATGAAGTCGAATGTGCGCCGCCAACCGGGATTAATGTCCTTGTCGTAGGAGCCGGAGTCGGCGGTCTTGCCACGGCTCTTGAATGTGTCCGCAAAGGACATTCTGTTCGCGTTGTGGAGCGATCCGAATCTGCAAGTGCCGGAGGTGAGTCTACACTTCCAGAAAGCTCTTTTCCCGCAAGCTGACTCTGTCAAGGCGATATGTTCACTATCGGCGCGAATGCTTTGCGACTCTTGGACAACTACCCGGCCATGAAGCGCGAATATGATGAAATAGCCATCCACAATCTGTGGCTGAGATATCGCAAATGGACTGGAGAAGATCTTGGCGATCCCTTTCCTTTTGGTGGAGGAGCGAAAGGAGCCGAAGAGAATAAGCATGCGAAGAAGCCACCTATGACCACTGTCCTCAGGCCATTGTTTCACAAGATGCTGTATCATCAACTCGAACGATTCGGCATCAAAGTTCGCTTCGGTGTGAATGTCAGAGAATTCTACGAGGACATAGATTGTGGAGTTGGAGGCGTTATTACAGAGACTGGCGAGAGGATCGAAGCAGATATTGTTATTGCTGCTGATGGCTTGCATTCGAAATCACATTCGCTCGTGTCCAAGGATGCTCCGGAGGCGACTCCAACAGGCCGCACCATCTTCAGATCTGCATTTTCTCTCGACATTGCCGAAGCAGACCCACTCGTGGCCCAGACGTTTGGACGACTTAACGGCAAAGATCCGTTGATGCAGGTCTGGCTTGGTCCCGAGACTCATGCTGTTGTACTGGCGTATGTGGACAAACATGGTAAAAATGGGCGCCTCTGCTTTGGAGTGACTTTCCGCGAAGAAGAGAGCGAGAATCGGAAAGAGACCTGGAACGATATCGTTTCATCTGAAGAGGTACTTGCTGTTATGGACCGACTCCCAGGCTGGAGTGAAGCCATGAAACAGCTTTTACGCGTCACTCCTCCGAAGCACATCGTAGCATGGCCGTTGAACCCTCGCAACCCCACCGCGCAGTGGTACTCACCCGGTGCTCGTGTGCTGCAAGTTGGCGATTCCGCTCACAGCTTCCTCCCAACATCAGGCAACGGGGCAACGCAAGCCATCGAGGATGCCATAACGATCGCCGCTTGCCTCGCGCACGCCGGCAAAGATCAGATCTCAATCGCAGTGAAAGTACACAATCTACTTCGCGCTGATCGTGTTTCTTGCGCACAGCTCCTAGGTTACGTCAACGCCGCCCGCGTGCAGAAGACGGACTTTGAGAAGGTCGGGAAAGATCCCAGCAAGGTGCAACACAAGACGCCCAAGTGGCTTTGGGCGCTCGATCCCGAGGCTTATGCTAATGATAACTATGCCAAAGCTGCGAAGAGTCTAGAATCTGGGGCACCGGAGTTCAAGAACACGAATATACCTAAAGGGTACACGCCGAAACCTTGGACGATTGATGAGGTCGAAGAGTCACAAAAGGCTGGGCAGCCTATTGAGCTTGAGGGCGACTGGAGTTGATCAGACAAGCTGCAATGCGTTATGACAAGTTCAACTGTTGTCGAGGCGAACGAAAGTACAACACAATTGAACAGCCATCTCTCTTCGTTCTGTCATCATGCAAATTCGCCATGCGTCGTCTATATACCTGTAGCGCCCGCACTAAATGCACTGCTCACGACTCGTCTTCTAACTCGAGCTCCAGATCAGAAAAGCTGACCTCGATTCCTTTCTCATCGTCCTCTCCTTCTTCCGGCGTAGGCTTTGCCGCATAAACTCCCACCCAGATATCCTCTTCATCTCGCCCCTCCATAAACGCCCACTTGATCTCTCTCATTGGCTAAAATCGACAAGTCAGCAAGAGCGGCCTCCCAGGGTTAAAGTGAACAAAAGTTAAGAGAAAAGAGCTGGACCAAAACTCACCTTCAACTTCTCCTCCCCTTCCTGTCTCGCATAAACCCACAATGTCTTTTCCTTCTTCTCAATCTTGAATTTCGCCTTCTGATGATATTCCTGACTCATCGGCGCCAAAGACCAATCACTAAACCTATCAGTCCCGACAATTCCCAACACAGAACTCAATTCAAAGAATTCAATCCCGGCTTTGACCCATTTACTCGGCCTCACAGGATTCTCTGGCTCTTCGTCTTCGGCTTTTTTGATCTCATTCTCTGTGGCTTTGGGAGTCGCAGAAGATGGAAAGGCGAGGATCAAACCGCCTTGGTCGTATTGTGTGTGCCAGGGTGCGTAGACTGTCACGGAGATGGATTTGAAGGATTTGGCGGGGAGCTTTTGGTATAGAGTGGGGGCGTTGAAGACGTCGTCTGTGTCGGAGCGGCGCCAGATGTCGGTCTTTGGGGGCGCGGTTATGGTGAAAGACTCAGTTGTCGGGTCTTCTTTTGGTTGTGAGGCTCCGTTTATGGCGGACCATTTGGAGGGTGGCATGATGAGTTGTTTTTGGTCTTGCTACGGTGGTGACGAAGATTCGTGGACTCGAAGTCGGTTCTGCGTCTTCTATATTGGCGTCGTGAGCTGGACACGGTTCTGCTGTGATCGCTTATTGCGCTACGAGCCTCTACTTATATGTGTCGCTCTTCATGCGGCTTTATCTATGAGATGGTGTCGATCGATAGGCGTCGAACGTGGCACTAACCTGACGACATGGGCTGCATAAAGTAAAGCCGCTGCGGAGGGGGCGAATTAGGATGTCTCCGAAAAGTGGGCCCTGAGAGCGCTCCTTCCTACCTCGGCAGCACGGTCACGAGACGATATGCAAGTGAAGAGCGGCAGGTACAAATGCAGTATGCTGAGGACGTGGCACGCCGTTGACCAGGGTGGTAGTCTGAAACTGGAGTTACCGCAGCAAGCATGCGGATTGGCATTACAAACACCTCACACCGCTCGCGCCAAAGTCTTTTCGCATTTCCTGATCCTGCACGTGCTGGGGAACGCAGATCAATCACTGACAATGAAGCGTCAGAAGACTTCTGCTGACAGCAAATGTGTAGCTCATTTCACCGATTGCAAATGCTGTTCCCAGGACTTGAGTGCCATTTCGATGCCCCCGGACAGTCCCTCTGCTCGAGGGACAGTGTCTTCTCGGAAGCCCATGTGGCTAGTTCGCCATGAGAACCAAGACTGAGCCTTTGCGCCCTCAGCAGCCGCAAACAGCCCGACTGAAATGTCAACCATGAATTTTCTGTCGTCTGCCATATAAAAGCAAGTCGCTGCGCAAGTGTCGCAGAAATAACGATGGCAGCCCGCAGAGGAGGTGTATTTCTTGAGCTTCTCAATTCCAACCTCGAAATTGAACGGTATTTTGCCTTCCTTGTCCAAAGAGATATCCATCTTGGGCACGAAAGCCCAGAATGTGGCTTCCATGCCGGACGCAAGACGGCAAGAATCGCATCCGCATAGGCCAGCTAGGAACTTGGCGTGGTCTTTGTGAAGCCAGTACTGCTCAATGCTGTCTGGAGTATCTGATTCCGTAATGTCATTTGCAGATGACTTATTCGGCCAGATTTTTTTGACGAGGACCGATCTAGGCGAGGGACGACCGACATAGAACTCCACTCCACCACACTTGCAGTATGCATGTAGCTTGTCTGTAGAGGTATTCGAGGGCCTGCTTCCAGAGCTGGACTGCCAGTACACAGGGAGCTGATCCTTGCCCTCGGCAAATCGACCTGGCCAGCGATCCAGTTTCTTGCCGTGGACCTCCAGCAACATATCCGCAAAGCCGCCGTCTAGAGTATCGCCGAGGAACTCATGGCCCTGCCAATCAATGAATTTGTCGATGTCGTCAAGAGTGCCAGTGGTAGCGTCCCAGGTGACCTAGAATTGCATGGGTCAATGCATGCTTGAAAGTCGCTGAGATTTTATGTTGGTCCCCCAGCAGCGAGCTCGTAATGCCCAGCTATGGATGTGATACCAAGAATTCGACACACCTTGCTATTGGGATCCTCCGCGTCCTCTACGCATCGCGCCATCATTTGGCAACCACATGTCGGACAATGATATTGAGTTATGCGCTTCGAGAACTGAAAGCCCTTGAGCTTATCCACCAGGGATTTTGCAGGTTCGTAATATGCTGGGAGAAAGGTCACTGTGAGACACAAAGCCCCCGTCATATGGCGACAGGAGTCGCAGTGGCACATGTAGCCTTTGAGGGGCAAATCGGCCTTGCGGATGTCGATTTCATGGGAGATGTTGCCACAAATGCAGGAAGCCTTGAAGGTATGAGTTTCGTCCGCCATGATTGCGATGGAGAATTGAATGTCTTGAGGTTGTTATTTTTTAAAAGTCTTACGCTTGATCTGAAGGCATGTTTATATACGGGCAATTGCTGCGCATTCGCATTCAAGCCCCGCGCTTGGCTGTTACACAAAAGCGGCAAGTGTAAGGCGCGTGCCAGGCTGCAGCGACGATGGCTGCAACCATATTGAGACGCGTCGACAGGACATAACGACGCGTGCGCAAGCGAGGTGAAGTGATGTGAAGAGTGAAGGGTCAGACGATGGTGGTGAACAAGACCACAATGGCCTGCCAAGACGTACCTGCCGAATTTCACCCGATGATGATGATGACAGAATCCGGCGCGACTTCTTTTCTGATTTCGCGACTTGCACATCCTTTTGCGCGCATACACTGCCGCCATCCCTTCTCGCCCTGTGCTCGCATCGGAACCGCCGCTTGATTGTTTCGAGCTTCCACGGGCTCTAGCGGGTGCGCGCACCGCCGCGCCCTCTACCCTTCCAACGCAGGACTCGACTGACAGAAACACAAACGATGGGCGATTCTTACCATCCGCCGCGCTATCGCGACAATCGATACTCCGACCGATATTCTCCGCCACCGCGTCGCGACCACTATGACAGTTATCGCGACGACCACCACCGAGACAGTGGGTACAGCTTCCGCGGCGCCAGCGAACGAACGGACAGCTACCGTCCGCCACGCAGCGACTTCACCTTTCAAGCAGCAGGACCGCCCGCACCCCGCTTTCCGCCCGCTCCGCGCGATCACAAACCGCCCTCACGACCACGCCAGGACTCTAGAAGAGGCCGCGGAGGACGCGGAGGCGGACGTGGAGGCCGGGGCGGTCGCCCATTTGTTCCAAAGCCGGCCCACAAACGTGCAATTCTAGGCTTCACTGAAACAGATGAGGCGCCCGAAGAGATGTTCGGGACCTCAGAGCACGCCAAATTTCGGGACACCGACTCTAGCGACGACGAAGACGAGAAAGACGATGGTGCCGACGATGAGCATGCACGTAAGCGCGTCAAGACTACAGACGCTGCTGAGCAGCCCGCCCGTCCACAGTGGTCGAATCCCGATCCTTATTCAGTCTTGCCTCCGACCGACGTGGTGACCACTGCTAAGAAGGACATCGTGCAAACCATACGGAAGCGCAAAGCTGAGGTGGCAGCAAGCGAAGCGGCAGCAGCC
>JAASLG010000773.1:0-14216 GCA_013365235.1 Cercospora sesami
ATCAGGCTTCGGATCCTCAACATGCTTTGTGGCTTCATACGGGTGACCAGGCGGGAACTAGTTTGGCTACATCCTCAAAATGTCTGATGAACGCGGTTCTCGATGATACGTTTGGGACAGGATGGCAAATATGCGGCCTGCCGTTTCTCCTGCGAGTCCAGGGCTGAGTGCGTTCATGTAGCATGCCTCGTGCTACCACATGCAATGTTCGCGCTAAATGAACGACACCGGAGGGGCTCTCGGGATGCTGCAGCTTCATCTGCATGGTGAACATGTGTGCAGTTTGCCACTCGCCCGTGAATCATCCATGATGTCTGTATTGACTCGAAGTAGCGAGATGCACCATCATGTCGCTCACTGCTGCGCTCGCGCCATCTGCACGCGGGAGGCAAACAGTATCAGCCAGCAATCGGCTGTCAATTCCTTTCTGAAGGGTAACACAGCATATGCCAGCACTGCGTAGCACTGCATGATGGATAGTATCATCTATACTGGCCGCGACTGTCCGAGCCGGCTGCGGCAATAAGCGGTACATTCATCGTGGAGGGGTTGCGACTCGCGCGGTTCAGGTAGGTGAACTATTACTGAACCTTTAGAAGATGCCGAAGATTCTTTGACCGAAAGTTGTCGACCAGCACGTGATGGGTGTCGCCCTCTGTGGTGGTTGGCCGACGCCCTATCGGCGTGATTTCACGAAGGCATCGAGCACACCTTATCAGTGTAGCATTTCATCTTGTGCTTGGCCACCGCGACGGTACATCTCTTCGTGGCTCAGGTTGCAACGCCATGGAGTATCTGGTCAAGACGATTGACACGACCGTTCGGCGTCCATTCCGCGTAAGCGTTGTAGACAACGTTACGAGCCATCGGAGCCGACGGCACGTACATACTGATCCTACTGTGTGTTTGATGAACACTGCTTGAGTACGTCGCGGCCTGCGGTTGACGATACCACATTACACGGGGACCCAGGAACAGGTAGTGGCCGGAGCGGTCGATCGCAACTCATCATCAACTCGGGACTGCGTCCACTGCAACCAAAAACCACCCCGAGTGACACGAGCACGATGCTGAGGCCGGCGGAGCGGCAAAATGTTCCAGATCATGGTCCGCCGACTTCGGGTCGTCATATGCTGCACCGTCCGACGCCAGCGTGCGCTGTTCGCGAACTCCATGTTCACCGCTATACCGCGAACCTGGTGATTCCTCTGGCGGGGAGCGCGGCAGTCGGCTCGAGACACATCTGCAACCAACAAAGCGACGTTGCGAGTACCACCGCGCTGGAAAATGGAACACTTCCGACACTTCCAAGTGGATGTAACATGTTTTACAATACCGGAATCCCTCCGGCACGTTCCAATGGTACGGGCACGGCTGCCCTGGACCAGACTCGTCAATCGTCAGAAATACGGCATTTTATACAGTTTCTGCAGGACGGCTCGGAAATTGCAAGCAGAAGGGCTCCAATTTCATTTGCTCGTTACTCCTAGCGTTGTACTTGACCTTCTTCAAAGCTTTCCTGAAACCTTACACCGACCTCTTCATTCAGTTCGATGCCTGATGTTTCCATACGATTCTCAGTCAAAGACTCCACGACGAGGCGGAACGGGGAAGTCAACATGCGGAAGCTCTCGCTGCTCTTTTGGCAGCTCCGGCCATGGTGCATCGTCGCCCTCTAGCAAAGCAACCTGCCTATTTAACGTAGTCAGTATCTCAATGTAGTCGACACGCTGTGATCAAGATTCATGACTTACATTCCCTGAATGAAGTAGCGGACCTTGTACACCGTGAACATCGTCGCAGCAGGTTTGTTGATCTTCCATCTCAGAGCGAGCCAACCTCCGGCAGGAAGTTCATGCATGTAGCCATACGTTGGGTTCTCAAGATTGAAAGATTTCTTGGTATCGGACTTCTTGAGACCTTCTGCGACGCTTTCGTAAGGATATTTGCCTTGGCCGCTGCCGATCTTGAAGGTGGGGTTGTTGTGTTTGTAGAACGGGAGGTCG
Source organism: Cercospora sesami (assembly GCA_013365235.1). NCBI lineage: Eukaryota > Fungi > Ascomycota > Dothideomycetes > Mycosphaerellales > Mycosphaerellaceae > Cercospora > Cercospora sesami. The sequence goes on from JAASLG010000773.1 coordinate 2,007, forward strand.
ACTGGAAGGTCATTCTCGAGAATGATGTCTACTACGGAGCCCTGGGACATGCGTTAGAAGATGAGAGCCAGGAAGGATTCGAACGTCAAGCTTACGAGTGGAAGATTTCGGATGATTGGTTCCGGCTCGGATGACTGTTCCTTTACGTGGAGAGCGACAGGTTCCATGAACTCGCGGAAAAGCTGCCACGGAGCTCCATTCAGTGAGCAATTGGTCACGAAAGGATTGACTGGGTCTGGTGCGCCCGTTGCCTTGAGGCGGAGAGTCAGATCGGCCTGTTGGTCAGGCTTATTTGGTGTGAATGGAGCAAGCTTGTCAACCTTTTCGAGCACGAAGCCTTTTTTGACAGTGCCGTCCAGATTGACAGGACCATCTTCTAATTTTGGTTGAGGCATTGGTTCGCCGATAGTCTGGCCCATACGTCTATGCTGCAGCAGGCGTTAGCATCTGTCGCAGTCCGGGTTGTTACTACTACACCTACTGGATATCGTAAGTAAGCAAATCCTTGGATAGACTGCATCTTACTGTAGCTGTAGAATCGAACGGCATAATCTTGAGCAGGTTGGTCGAGCCGGATCATGACGTGGATTGTGTCCGCATCTATGAGATGCAATACCTGGATAACTGTGAGCAGGTTGGCTCGGCTGAATTCACTTTAGGTCTCGCCTTACATCGACTTCTTGCGGCTGCACAAAGCCACCATCATTTGCGACGATCCACATTTTGTGGTTGTCAATCGAGATCCTCCAGACGTGTTCGAACCCTGCATTCGTGAATTGCAGCATGATCCAGCGACGGTTATCGGTATGTATGATCTACCAACGTCAGAGGAAACACTGGCATGCAAGAGGAGTAGTGTTGGGTACCTCGTAGTCTCCATTGGACGGTTTGCATTCGCCATAGCCGACTGCACCCGAAGCCTGTGGGACGCAGCCGTAGGTATCGAGAGGCTTGCCATCTAGTTTGTCAAGCTGTGGTGGTTTGCAGTGAACACGGCCCTTTCCTGTTCTGTGTCAGTGCCATCTGGACAGTATCAAAGGAATGAGACTGACCATTGATCAAGACAGATTGGAAGCAATAGGGATCGTGGCCCTCAGCTTGAAGTTGAGCGATCAAGCCAGCTGCTTGTCGATGCTGATAGTTGTAAACGGTCACAGGGCGAGGACGGGCCTCAGCCTCGAGCATGTCTTGAACATCTTGCTTGTCATCCGAGATGACAGAGTATGGCCGTTCGCGATTGGGACTTGGGCTGCGCAATTGTCAGCTGAGGATCCGGAGAATAGCGAAATTGCTCCTTTCGTGCTCACCGAATCCACATTGTGCCATAGTTTCCTTCGACAGATGGAACCGAAACGTGATCAAGACAGCGCTTGAGGCCCCATTGGCCTGTCGTGTTGAACACTGCCGTACGATTTGCTCTCGGCAGAAGAGGGTAGGTAGTGACGCCAGCACTGCCGTCATTCCAGGTCTCACTTCCAGAGTCCAGGCCAAGCCTATTTGCGATCAGTGTTTTGGCATGCTCTGGGAGAGGGGCTGCACTCTTACCAATGAATAGCCCATGGTAGCTGAAGTTCATTGAACATATGAATCTTGACGATATCGCCCTCTTGAGCATGGATGGTCTCAAATGGGGTCTCCGAGTTGCCAACAAACATTGGTCGCCACCAGCCTCCGTCTGTACAAATTTTACTTAGATGTAATCGCCTTCACATCAAAGGACGAGCACACTCACCAGGATTGCGCCATGCTTGAGAGAGCGTGAGAGTATAGTCAACCACTCCCGGCTCTCTCACTTCGGTGATAGGAGTTGATGGTAGATCGCAATCTTTGTGTTGCGCATGCCATTTTGGCAAAATGTCACGATGGCTGCCTATCCATCTCGTTCCCAAGTCGAGTAGAACCAAGCCGCAAGCCAGACCCAGGAGCAGGTTGGGTCCTCTATTTTGCTTCTTCTTTGGGCTATCTTCCTGGGCAATGAAGGGAACGGCTTCGACCTTGTCGTCCATGTTGTTTCGAGTGCACGAAGTTCCTGCTGTGTGCTGCTCAATTTGTGTCTGCTTCAGCTGGACAGCCTGAAGGTGAAGAATCTAGTACTTCGGATATCAGATACAAGAATGTGGATGAACAACTGAGCATAGCTATTTCCACCACCGTGCCTGGAGCTGGAGCTCGTCTGATAGACGAGTAATGCACCTTGTATGCACTCCATGACCTATCACATGGTTTCGATCGGTCTATGTTGGTTTCAGCTTCGATCTATGGCGACATAAAGTCATTGTGCCATGGCAAAGCAGGCATTCTGAATCTACGGCATGTTTTGCCGGATTATGCGAACTTGCAGCGTACAGCTCTGACGCCGGGATGCGAGATGGAGTATGAAACGCGTGGAACTAAGTCATGGAGCGTGCATGTTGCTCGGTCACTGAGACCGCCGCGAAGCACATACTCGCCCATCACAGATCCTTGCGTGACAGTGATCCACGGCGAGCTTTGCGATGAGAATGCCAGTTGGGAGTGAGGACGTGAAAATGGGAAGACTGCAAAGGGCAAGGAAGAGGAGATGGGGAACGCGTCCACAACTTGTTTGTGTCCGAACCCGAGCCATTCGACTATCCCAGACTTACCTCCTAAGTTAGCAAGACTTCGAGACAGAGACACAATCACACACTTCGCGTCGTCTCTTCAGCGAGTCAACGGCCTCTCACACCGCCAGAGCGGCAAGGTATACGATGCTTTGGAGCTGGACCGTGAACGTTTCCTGAAGATCGCGGAGCGCATCGCGCATGTTTTGTTCTCCATTCTGGCATCCTCACGACCTTGCCCTATCGGGTCTGTGGTGTCGAAGGGTCGGCCGTGACTCCGAGAGCGCTCTGCTAGATACTCTTGTAGGTCCAGCGGGCACTATCTTCCGCTTGGGTCACTGACCGACCTCGTATAATCTGGACTGCAACGAACTCAGCTCGAGGACCCTGGGATGGAGCTCGTGCTCCTCACACTTCAACAGCATGGAGACGACTGACTGAGCTCGCAGTGATCCGTGATGATCGTATGCTCTTGCCACTGCAGTCTTGCGCAGTCAACGAGTCAGCAACCGGGTGGTGAGTACAGTATGCTCATGGGCTTGACTTTGGAACGATCACATCCCTGCCAGCCTCACGAATGCTGGTTCCACAAGCTCTGTAGCATGAATCATGCCCCGATGCACTCGCACTCTTCGACCTGTTATGTTCCGGCTCAGAAGCGGTGCGGTAGGTGGGCGGTTATCGAAGCCGCTGGCAAACTACTTCGTTCAGCTTTTGCTACATCTCTGCTCCTCCAGCTCGAGTAGACAGCTCGCGAACTTCCAACTCCAGATAATCGAAGCACATTGACATATACCATGAAGCCTCTGTTCATCTGGTCGTCACTGAGCGCCATCAGTGGTGTCACCGCACGGCTGCGAGAGTACAATCTGACACTAGAGTATGTGTACTGCAGCTCAAGATGTCTTGAAGTTCGCTGACCACATAAGGCAATCATGGCTCAACATTGGTATACACCTTTTCACTTGTGCCTCGAAGATACGGCGCTGATCTCTCATAGCGGGAATCGGAAGGGCGGCTTTGACAATCAACAAGCAGACTCCAGGTGAGGCACATTCTTGAACCTCGCCTGACATTTGCTTATTGCAGTGAGCAGGTCCTGTGCTCGAAGTCGAGGAAGGAGATACTCTCCGCGTCAACGTGGTGAATACGGCGCTTGTTGAAGCTACACTGCACTGGTTAGATCTCCTTATCCGTATCGTTGCCATCACCGGCTAATCTCGCTCAGGCACGGCATCTTCCAACACGACTCAATGTGGCAAGATGGAGTTTGTCGAGTCGGATCTTCTGCTCCTATGTTGTCTCACTGACCACTTTGCAGGTTCCAGGTGTTACGCAATGGCCTTTGGAACCCCGTAGCGCCTACACATACGAGATGAAGGTCACCAACCAGACTGGGATTTACTGGTACCATGGACACTTCGGTGCCGTGTTGATAGATGGACAGCGTGGACCTATCTGGGTCAAGCCATCAGCATCACGACCCAGGCCATATTCAATGATCTCCTCCAATACCGAGGAAGTCAAGGCTATGATGCAAGCCGAGAATCTTGCCCATCACGTAATGCTCGCTGATTGGTATCATGACGATGTAGAAGTGCAAGCGATCCAATATCGCGAGACTGGCATTGAACCCTCGTGTGCAGCGGCGATCATATTCAACGACAAAGGAAGGGTCACATGCTTGCCTCGCGACGTTCTGGACGATTACAGCCCGCGCTCAAACAGTCAGGGATGTCTGCCGCCACTTATTGGCGGAGATCGTATCAATCACCGAGAATGCGAGCAAACGCATACCGACATGGAAGTCTTCGAAGCCAAAGATGGTCAGAAGTACATGCTCATGAACTTCATCCATGGCGGAAGCTACCACATGCTTCGCATCTCTGTTGACGAGCACGATATGTACATTGTGGCGCTTGATGGTGACTTCGTGCAGCCAGTCAAGGTTCAGGTAAGAATGCGCTCAATAACTGACTGATTGCAATGGATTCTGACAATACTCAGGCAGTCACTCTCAACATGGCAGAAAGGATCAGTGTAATGGTAAAACTCGATCAGAAGCCAGGCACTTATGCAGTGCGAGCTTCATCGCTATCCGATGACCAGATTATCCAGGGTGTTGGCATCTTGCGATACGCAGGGGTTGAAGAAGACAGAGTTGGCGACGTGATGACTGTTCCTGACAGCAAGCCCCACATCGATTTGCGAGGGAAGATGCTTCACAATGGCAAGACTGTGAACGAGATGCGCGACCTGGCGCCTTTCCCGCCCAGATCGCCTCCACAAAAGGCTGACCACACCTTCCGCTTCGCAGTCAATCAGACTGCCCCGACCTCGTGGGTGATTGCCAGCGAGCCACATCAAGGCTTTCGACAGCAGGTGAGCATCAAGAATATGTGTTCTACTAGCCCCCTCTAACAAGCATAGTTGCCTCCAATCATGTGGAACGATGACTCAATGGGACCTACCTCGTTCAAAGGAATGAAGAATGGCTCTGTTGTGGACATCATTTTCGAGAACTACGCACACGGCATGCATCCATTTCACAAGCACAATCACAAGGTCTTCGTCATCGGACAAGGGCAGGGCTTCTTCAAATGGAAGGACGTTGACGAAGCTACCAAAGAATCTCCCGAAAGCATCAACTTGGTCAACGCACCTCTTCGGGATGGCTTTATGCTCGAAAGCGAGCATGGTGCCTGGACGGTCGTGAGATATCAAATCACTTTCCCGGCATTGAGCATGCTGCATTGCCACAAGATTGCACATTTCATGGGCGGTCAGCAGATCATCTTGGCGGAGGGTGTTGAGGCGTTGGAGCCACCTCCAGCTTATGTCAAGGGTTTGACTCATGCCTCCTTCAAGCCGCCATTCAGATATGGACCGCTTGATTAGTTAGAGCGATCTAGACACAAAGCAAGGGGAGAAAGATGGTAACAGTCGCTTGGAAATGCGTTTGTCGTAGGGTCGCGATTTTCGCACTTGAGATAGTGAGCTCTGAGACCACGAAAGTCTCTTAGTCACTCTCTATGAGCCATTGAACATTCTTGTCGCAGCTCGATCGTGTACCAGCAGTGAGTTGCTACTCAGAGTTGCGATACTGAACGATGACTCGGAACACATTGCTGCATTGCTTCACAAAGCCCCGATATCTTGGAAGCTCTTCCGGGCCCGTCACATGCGACATCTGGACTTCACTCGTGGCCTGTTCATTATGGTGTAGGCGCTATCCTAAGCTCCGCAGTCTGCAGTGCTGAAACAAATGCGAGTCAGAAACGCCACATCGAAGTCTCTTTTGACTTCATGGTATCAACTACCATGCTTGTTCCGACAAGTACGCAGAGTTGTGACAAGGTGGCTTTTACCATGCATTTGGTCGTTGTGGCGACTAACCAGACGAGTAGCTAATCTTCTTCCCAACTGCATGATAGCTACGAACGAGCCGGTTCATCCTAAGACCTTTGTCAGGACGGAGACGATCTTGAATCACAGACGACACTGCGTCCCGTCCTAGCTCAGAGCAAGCACGCGAGTAGGAGAACCCGTGGCCGGAACATGATCTCGATGACGATGCTCTATCCGACAAACCACACTGGCGGGCCTGCCCTAGGGTCTCGAAAGTGCTTCATCGTGCGTCTCGTCCTGCAGAGATGATGCTATAGAGAATTGTCCAGCCTTGTCTCCACTTGTCCAAATACTAAGAGACTCGCGAGAGACCAACGCTTCCCTCACAACCAATTTACCATTATCACAATGGACCAGCCAATCGACACCAAACCACCCCTTCGCCCAACCACACCCTCTTCATCCGCTGCCACAAGCGATCCCGCTCAAGAAGAAAAGCAGCTCGCGGGAACACACAAGGAACTCGGCCACAAGTCCTCCACTCTCAGATCTCAGCCCTCTCACAACTCTTTACGACCCAATGTTCCGATTCGGGATGTCCACGGCTGGAAATGGGTTCTTGTTGTCGTTTCTCTCTGTTCAGCCACTTTCCTCTGGGGTCTAGACGGAACAATCACAGCAGACATCCAAGCTACCTTTGTCCGGGAATTCCAATCGATCGACAAATTGGCTTACTGTTCCGTCGCCTTTTTCCTGGGAGCTGCAGCGGTGGTTTTGACTTGGTTAGCCAGATCCTGCACTCAAAATTGCTCATGATCGGTTCGATGCTGACGACCAATGTGACGTATAGGGGCCAAATTCTGGGACAGTTCAATTGCAAATGGGTCTTCATTCTTTGCGTTATCCTGTTTGAGATTGGTAATGTGCTTTGCGGTGCTGCACCGAACATTGATGTCTTAATTGCTGGACGTGCTATCACCGGCGTTGGAGGCAGTGGCATGTATGTCGGCGTGCTGACGTTGCTGTCAATGAGCACGACTGAGAAGGAGCGCGCTCTGTACATGGCGTTTCCTGCCCTTACCTGGTGAGTGGCTGCTACTCTCTTCATTGCGGAGAGACTCAATATTGACGATCTTATTAGGGGTACTGGAACCGTGCTCGGGCCTATCATCGGTGGTGCTTTTGCGGAATCCTCGGCAACCTGGCGATGGGGATTCTATATCAACATCTGTGTTGCAGGACTCTTCGCTCCGGTGTATCTCTTCCTCGTCCCGTCCAAGGATCCACAGCCCAACGCTTATTGGAAGACACGACTGTACAACATCGATTTTGTCGGTACCACGCTGCTTGTTGGAAGCACCACTTCTCTGATACTGGCGATTTGTTTTGGTGGTCTGACGTTCCCATGGACTTCTGGATCCATGATCGCTTTATGGGTTGTGGCTGGTGCGCTACTGCTCATCTTCGCAGTGCAGCAAGGAACTGGCTTTGCAGCTCGCCAAGTGGTGTTTCCAGTCCAGATGATGAAGGATCTCCGGGTGGTAATTATCTTCATCAATGAGTGTTGCTCGGCTACGGCGTGCTTCTTGCCAATATACTTCATCCCGCTGTACTTTCAGTACATTCAGAACGAGACCGCTCTCGAAGCTGGTGTACGTCTACTGCCGTTGGTCTTCTTGATGGTCGGGACGGTGTTGCTTTGCGGTGCCGTGGTAACCGCAACTGGAAAATGGATCCCATGGTTCTTCTATGGAGGTGCGCTGGTCGTTATTGGTGGAGCACTCCTCTACACTGTCGACGAAACCACCTCCACTGCCAAACTGTACGGGTACACCGTCATCCTTGGCTCGGGTGCTGGAGCGTATGTTCAGATGCCTTTCAACGCATGCCAAATGCTCGTCGATCCAAGTTTGATTCCTGCTGCAACAGGTCTTATCACTTGGGGCCAACTGGCAGCCCCAGCTATTACCCTTAGCATTGCGAATGCCATTTTCTTGAACCAGGCCAAGGATGCATTGACTATCATACTGCCTGCAAATGCGCCAGTCTTGGAAATTGTGTCTGGAGCCAGCAAGCAATATCTCATCGACTTGGATGAGGCGACTCGACAAGCAGCCATTCACGCAATTGTAAGGGCTTTGGCTCAGAACTATGTTCTCGTCTTTGTGGGAGGCGCTTTGACGTTGATTTTGAGCGTGGTCCTTTGCATCAAGATGCAGCGTTTCTATTGAGCAGGAACGCTTGCTCAAGACTGCAGGTACAACGACAAGCTCTAGCCCCACGACTCCGAGCATCTTTCGGTGTAATTACTATGATCGTTCGTAGAATTCGACAGAAAGATCCAATGATTCACTCACGGTCCCATTGATGTGAGACCTGGCGTCAAACGTTGCGTTGAATGATGCATTGACGCTGTGATTGTTTGCTTCAACAAGCTTTAGCTAAAGCTCCAGATTCTTTCACTCACCGAACTAAGTGCACTTCAAATACAAGGACACTTCACGACTTCTTGCTCCTCCGGCAATACTTCATTCAAACACCTATACATCATCTCCTCGGCGGTATCAATCCCCAGTAAGTCGCAATGAATTTTTCCACTCCTCGCGACGGCGGCGGCAAACACGGCGGCGGCGGGCATGGCATCTCTGGCGAAGACTCATGTCACCGCACAACATTCAACGGCGAGCGCCTGCCTTTCCGTTCGAGATGGGATGTCAGCGGCCAGGAGAGGCGCATGAGCAGTAGCGGCAATCGCGTTGATCTGGCTGCGGCCCACCCATTCCACCAGAGAGCTCCGCGCAACGAGCCACGTCAAGAAGGTCCAGGACCCCAGGGGGAGGAGCACGAGTTCGCATCTTCAGGTTGGCGGTCGAACATATTGGCACATCGCCAGCGCACAGCCGACGAGGTAGGCGCATCGTACTGAGAATCGTCGGTAATGAGTTGACTTGTGGCGGCAGGAGAAGAACCCACTTCCTGATGGCATTATCGCCGACTACCACGGCAGCACCTACAGCCCAGCATGTGAGTGCACTGAGACCTCGAGTGGTAGTAAAGGGATACTAATAGATCGCCCTCCAGTAAACACCCGTACAGACCAAGGCACCGAGTCAGACCCACCTACGCCGCTCTACCACCGCTACCCATACGAAGCACACCAGGCGCTCGCATACGACAGATCCGACGCAAACGAGATCCACCGACGGTATGTCCTCGGCAGCACCAGGCGCGGCTGGCTCACGACGCAGCCAAAAGAGGGTGCGCAGGAAAGGAGAAATGGTCGGAACTAGAATGCAGGCGACGAGCAGAGTTAGCGGGCCGGAAAGTGTCGATAGAGTACATCACAGTACAAAGGAATGAAAGTCTCACCGAGCAATCACCAGGCACTCAGACTGTTCTCCAAAGTCACAGAGGCTGCTCTGCTTCTTAGTTTGAATATATCCCTAGTGATGCCCTGCGAGTCTAACAGAGATGGAGGTCCTTCCCGTGATAGCTTCAGTGTTCTCTGGAGATACGCCGGCTTCTTCGCTTCTCAGCCTCGGTGCATCCAAGACGATATTTTGGCAGTATGACGGAGGAACGCTAAAGATTGTCTCCTCGAAAACTGGCGAGAGAACTCTGCTGCTCAGTTTGATGATGAGGAGAAATCGCATCGCACAAGCCGTCCGAGAACAGAGATAGCCCAGCGCAATCACCTTGAAATTTGCCTTTCTCCAGACTGACAAAGACGTTCACTGCCGCTCTGCTTAGCCCTGGTCCAGATTGTGCCGCAGAGATCTGATTGAGACGCGACTAAATTTGCCTCAGAGTCCATCTTTCTGTAGACGACTGGGGCTTTCGCTGGCTCTATGCCGAATCACGCTCCAGGCTGTGACGCAGAGATCGGTCAGAGAGCTGGAATCATTTTGTATTAGAATCCATCTTTCTCCGAGAAGATTCGGAAGTCATCGCTCCCTAGCGTGACGAAAACAGACAATTGACCGGCAGCAATCGTCTGAGAACACGTCCTATACTCCTTCCTCTGACTCAATAGGGGTTCCAATGCTGCTTGATATGACCGAGACTAAGATTGTGCTTCAGAGATCTGACGGAGAACGGTGACGCGACTGTCTTGTATAGAAGCAGTGTGTAGAAATTGTTCGCTTCCACCTCTGACAGCGGGGAGGTTTCCCTGTTGCTCAGCTGAAAGAAGAGGTAAAATTGTGCTGCAGGCAGCTGTTTGAGACATGATCACTCAATGATGTGAAGTACGAGGTGAAGGACGAAGTGAAGTTGTTGGAGAAGGTGGGGGAGCGGGAATCCCTGTCAAGCTTGGGCCCATTGAACGGTCTTGGCACAGAAAGTGTCGAAGGAGGATGAGTCGAGTCGAGTCGACAAGTGATTCCACCCATCTACTCATACAAAGTCAACAACCCGCGTCAGAGCGTCAGACTCATCGCACAAGATAAAGTTATAGATGAGCCGCTTCTCGCATCACATTCTCCAGCCAATTCCCTGCAACGTCGACGAAGATACTGTCACGAGCGCTCCTCCGGCGCCAGCTATATGCATCCTATCGCATAGCAGCACTTCCGTCACTGCAGCGACGAACTTTCAAGATGGCGTTGAACCACGCCTCTCACAACCCGACCGGCGAGGCTACGGGCCCTGCTACAGGACAGCCTCCCGCTCCTTCGGCTGAGAGCAAAGCTGCCATTCTCGACGCCGCGAACAGCGATGTCAAGGGACAGTCTGCGCCGGGCAAGGACGGCGGAGACCCCAATGCGCCCAAGAAGGAGAAGACGGAGAAAGAGCTAGCCAAGGAGAAGGCCAAAGCAGAGAAGGCGGCAAAGCTCGCAGCGAAACAGGCCAAACAGGCTGAGCTGGCCGCAAAGTCGAAACCCAAGGAAAAGACGAAGAAAGAGCAAGAGAAGCTGCCACCGTACGTGGAGGAGACGAAGAAGGGCGAAAAGAAGATCCTCAAGTCATTGGACGATGACTACCACAAGGCATACATTCCCTCTGTTGTCGAAAGTGCCTGGTATGACTGGTGGGAGAAGTCTGGCTTCCACAAGCCACACTTCAAGGCAGATGGCAGCGTCAAAGATGCTGGCTACTTTGTCATTCCCATTCCACCTCCCAACGTGACAGGCGCGCTCCACATCGGACACGCACTTGCGACATCATTACAGGATGCTTTAATCCGATGGAATCGCATGAAGGGCTTGACAGCACTTTACGTGCCAGGTTGCGATCACGCTGGTATCTCCACGCAAAGCGTTGTCGAGAACATGCTGTACAACAGACGCAATGGAACAACGAGACATGATCTGGGCAGAGAGAAGTTTGTCGAGACTGTCTGGGAGTGGAAGGAGGAGTACCACCAGAAGATCAACAAAGTCATGAGACGACTCGGTGGATCGATGGACTGGGATAGAGAAGCCTTCACCATGGACGAGAATCTGTCAGCAGCTGTTCGAAAGACATTCATCGATCTTCACGAAGAAGGACTCATCTATCGTGCGAACCGACTCGTCAACTGGTGCACCAAACTGAACACTGCACTCTCGAACCTGGAGGTGGACCAAAAGGAGCTGGAAGGCTCGACCAAGATTGATGTTCCAGGCTACGATAAGAAGATCGAGTTCGGCTCTATCTGGAACTTCAAGTACCCCATTGACGGCACCAACGAGTTCATTGAGGTCGCGACGACGCGTCCCGAGACCATGCTCGGCGATAGTGGTGTTGCCGTGCATCCTACAGATGAGCGTTACAAGCATCTCATTGGCAAATTCGTCAAACATCCTTTTGTTGACCGCAAGCTGCCCATTTTTGGCGACGAAACTGTCGAGAAGGACTTCGGTACGGGTGCCGTCAAGATCACGCCAGCCCACGACTTCAACGATTTCAAGCGCGGAAAGGAGCACAACCTCGAATTCATCAACATCCTCAATGATGATGGCACTATGAACTCGAACGCTGGGTCATATGAGGGCAAGAAACGATTTGATGTCCGATACGAGATCATTAGCGAGTTGGAGAAGCTTGGCTTGTACGTTGGCAAGTCTAACAACAAGATGCAAATCCCATTGTGCAGCAAGTCGAAGGATGTCATTGAGCCCATCATGAAGCCTCAATGGTGGATGCACATGAAGCCTCTTGCAGATCCCGCCATCGAGGCCGTCAAGAGTGGCGAGATCAAACTCCGACCAGCCAACTCTGAAGCCACCTACTATCGATGGATGGAGAACATTGACGACTGGTGCTTGTCACGTCAGCTATGGTGGGGTCACCAGGTCCC